>QUSF01000103.1:128500-168479 GCA_003676055.1 Chloebia gouldiae | reverse complement strand
GAAAAACTGCCCAAGGCAACTCCTACTCAGATGGTAAATAGGAAAACTTTTTTTTTTGTTTTTTTTTTTTTTAATCTTGGACACTTCTCAGATGAAATAACAACTAGGAATCCAGACTTGGTACCATGTACATCTGTGATGTGGCGAAAACTTGTGCGGCTTGAGCCACATGAATACGCTTCTGCTTTAGCAATAATGAAGCGGGATGAGAGGAATGAGACAGTGCATGATATGGTGAAGAAGGACAAACAGGTTTAGAGGTGCCCTGCCTCTAGCCAGGTAGAGGTGAGGAAAAACCGTGTTTTCTGGACTGTGTGGATTCGTTGTCCTGGCACATCAGAATCACGAAGATATAAGGCTTTGGTTGACACTGGTGCACAATGCACATTAATTCCATCGAGACATGCAGGGGCAGAATCTGTCTCTATCACTGGTGTGACAGGTGGATCACAGGACATTCCCTTGGTGGAAGATGATGTAAGTCTTACGGGAAATGAGTGGAAGAAACAGCCTATTGTGACTGGCCCAGAGGCCCCATGCATTTTGGGCATAGATTACCTTCGAAGGGGGTATTTTAAAGACCCAAAAGGACTCAGGTGGGCATTTGGGATAGTAGCTGTAGTGACAGAGTGCATCCAGCAATTGAACACCTTGCCTGGACTGTCCAATAATTCAACTACAGTAGGACTTTTGAAAGGAGAAGAACAAAAGGTACCAATTGCCACTTCAACAGTGCATCGCCGACAGTACAGAACAACTCGAGATGCTGTGGTTCCCATCCATAAGATGATCCGAGAGCTGGAGAGCCAAGGGGTGGTCAGCAAAACCCACTCACACTTCAACAGCCCCATCTGGCCTGTGCGTAAATCTGAAGGAGAATGAAGATTGACAGTGGACTATGGTGCATTGAATGAAGTAACTCCATTGCTAAGTGCTGCTGTGCCGGACATGCTGGAACTCCAGTACGAGCTGGAGTGCAAGGCAGCGAAGTGGTACACCACTATGGATATTGCCAATGCATTTTTTTCCATTCCTCTGGCGGCAGAATGCAGGCCCCAGTTTGCCTTTACGTGGAGGGGAGTGCAGTATACCTGGAACCGGCTGCCCCAGGGGTGGAAGCACAGCCCTACCATCTGCCATGGCCTGATCCAGACTGCACTAGAAAAGGGTGAGGCTGCAGAACATCTACAGTATATTGATGATATCATTGTGTGGGGGAACACAGCAGCAGAAGTGTTCGAGAAAGGAGAGAAAATCATCTGAATCCTCCTGGAAGCTGGTTTTGCCATGAGGAAGAGTAAAGTGAAGGGACCTGCTCGAGAGATCCAGTTCCTGGGAGTGAAGTGGCAAGATGGACGGCGTCAGATTCCTACAGATGTCATCAACAAGATCACAGCTATGTCCCCACCAACCAACAAGAAGGAGACACAAGCTTTCTTAGGTGCCATCGGTTTTTGGAGAATGCATATTCCTAAGTACAGTCAAATTGTGAGCCCTCTTTACCTAGTCACCCGCAAGAAAAATTATTTCCATTGGGGCCCTGAGCAGCAATAAGCTTTTGCCCAGATAAAGCAGGTAATGGCTCATGCAGTAGCCCTTGGCCCAGTCAGGACAGGACCAGATGTGAAGAACGTGCTCTAGTCTGCAGGCGGAAACCATGGTCTGTCCTGGAGCCTTTGGCAGAGGGTGCCTGATGAGACTCAAGGCCAGCCACTGGGATTTTGGAGTCAGAGCCACAGAGGGTCGGAAGCCAACTACACCCCAACAGAAAAGGAAATCTTGGCTGCCTACGAGGGAGTCCAGGCCACCTCAGAGGTGACTGGCACAGAAGCACAACTCCTCCTGGCACCCCGACTGCCGGTGCTGGGGTGGATGTTCAGAGGAGAGGTTCCCTCCACCCACCATGCCAACAGTGCTACATGGAGCAAGTGGATTGCTCTCATCACGCAGTGTGCCCGTATTGGTAAACTGAATGGCCCTGGGATTTTGGAAGTAATTACAAATTGGCCCAAAGGTGAAAGTTTTGGTGTCACAGATGAAGAAGAAGAACCAGTGACACGGGTTGAAGAAGCTCCACCATACAACCAATTACCAGCAGAGGAAACACATTGCGCTCTGTTCACTGGCGGTTCCTGTCACATCATAGGGATGAATTGGAAGTGGAAAGCAGCTGTATGGAGTCCCATATGATGGGTTGCAGTGGCCACTGAAGGAGAAGGTGGATCAATCCAAATTGATGAACTCAAGGCCATTCAACTGGCCCTGGAAGGGCAGAAAGGGAGAAGTGGCCAAAGCTCTGCCTCTACACTGATTCATGGATGGTAGCCAATGCTCTGTGGGGGTGGCTGGAGGAAAACCAATTTGGGCTGCTGAAGAGTGGAAAGACATTGCTACCCGGGTAGAGAAGCTACCTGTGAAGGTTCGCCATTTAGATGGCCATGTTCCCAGAAGTAGAGCTAATGAAGAGTAGCAAAACAATCAGCAGGTAGATCAGGCTGCAAAGATCGGGGTGTCAAAGACAGACCTCGATTGGGAACACAAGGGAGAGTTGTTCCTAGCACAATGGGTCCATGATGCCTCAGGCCATCAGGGCAGAGATGCCACCTACAAGTGGGCACGAGAGCGAGGGTTGGATTTAACCATGACAGTATTTCTCAGGTTATCCGTGACTGTGAGATGTGTGCTACCATCAAACAGGCCAAGCGGGTGAATCCCCTCTGGTATGGTGGGCAGTGGTCCAAGTACTAGTATGGAGAGGCCTGGCAGATTGACTACATCACACTCCCCCAGACATGACAAGGAAAGCGCTACGTGCTCACCATGGTAGAAGCCACCACTGAATGGTTGGAAACCTACCCTGTGTCTCCTGCTACAGCCTGTAACACCATCCTGAGCCTTGAAAAGCAGGTCCTTTGGAGGCATGGTACCCCTGAGAGGATTGAGTCAGACAATGGGACTCATTTCAAGAATAGCCTTATCAACATCTGGGCTAGGGAACATGATATTGAGTGGGTGTACCACATCCCCTACCATGCACCAGCTGCAGGCAAAGTAGAGAGGTACAACGGACTGTTAAAAACCACCTTAAAAGCATTGGTTGGGGGGATCTTTCAAATTTGGGAGAAACATTTAGCAAAGGCCACCTGGTTAGTTAACAGCCAAGGTTCCACCAATTGAGCAGGTCCTGCCCAGTCTGAGTTCCTGAATATAGTAGATGGAGATAAAGTCCCAGTGGCATATGTCAGAGGTTTGTTACATGAAACAGTGTGGATCAATTCTGCTTTGAGTACAGACAAACCCATTTGTGGGATTGTCTTTGCTCAGGGACGAGGTTGTACATGGTGGATAATGCAGAGAGATGGAGCAACACGATGTGTACCTCAGGGAGACCAGATTGTGGGGTGAGACTCATGTGCAAATATCACTGTTTGCTGGATGTTGCTGCCAGTGTCTGTACATGAAAGCACACAGGGATGAGACAGAAGGAAATGTGTGTCAAATGTTTGAGTAAGTGAGATGGAAGGAAATGTGTATGAGTAAGTGAAAGATGGAAGTTTTTACATGATGTTGACGATATGGAGATAAGGGGTGGAATGTCATGGGGTGACGTGCGTGTGTTCTGTTTATGTTTGATATTATGTTCTGTGCTTTCAGAGCTGACTCTGAAAGTGAAGGTTTGTTTTGCCTTGTTATCAGCCGGTTCACCTCCCCCCATGGTCTGTTGTCTAGAAGAGGCTAGTGCTGGCTGGCTTGCTTTGTTTTGCTGGCTTGCTTTGCTTGCTTGCTCTGCTTGCTTGCTCTTGCTCCTGCTTCTGCTTTTGCCTTTGCTTTTGCTTGTTAGTTTAGCTAAGCAGTCCAATTTTTTCCCTGGACTGTTTTTTTTCCCCCTTTCCCTTTCCTGAATATCACTCCAACCTGCTCCGGACTGGGACCTGGGAAATACCGAGGAGCACCGAGAGCCTGCGCTTTGTGATCTGCAGCAGACATCCCCAGTGCCGGAGAGCAACCCCCAGCGTCCAGACACGGGCGAACATTCCCAAGAGAGACTTTCTGGATTTGTCATCTCTTCAGAATTATGAAAGAGTTTTGTTGTCATTGGGTGTTTTCATTTTTTTTTTTTGTGCTGGGGAGTGTTTTGTTTGTTAAATAAACAGGTTCTTTTCCTACTTCTCTCCGAGAAAATTCTTCCCAAACCAGGTGGGGAGGAGGGGCCACGGGGGTTTGTTTTGTGGGGGCTCCTTCCAGAGGTTTTTCTCCCAAATTTGCCCTAAACCAGGACAACAGCCTTCCCCTGGACAATGCCTGGGAAAGTTGTGCCTGTTGCTCTCTGTGGAGAGAGCTACAGCAACACTGGGCTTCCTGCAGGATGAGACAGTTTCCAGCTTGTCTGGAGTGTATTTGTTCCTGGACAGAAACGTCTGTCCCCCTGGCCTGGGTTTTCTGCCCAAGGTGATGGCTGGGCAAGAACATAAGGGAGAGCACAAAGCTGTTCCACAGGTCAGGCAGGGAGCCCACGCTGTGTTCAGCTGCACAGGGCAGCCCTGGCACCTGCTTTAACCATCACTTGAATAATTCGAATCTCTGTAACACAGACAATTGCCTTTCTATAGCCAGTTTCTGTAAGCTATATCCTGATGATTTTAAGGGAAAAAAATTGCTCCAGCTAAAGAATGAATGGATTCCTAGACTAATAGCTGACACAACCTGAACACAGCAAGTAATAATATTAGATTGTGAAAGTACTCCAGCCTATGTCAGGGTCCTGCCCAAAGGACCTTCTGCATCAAGCAGTGGAATTTCTTCAGAAACTTCTGTACAATTCATTTCCCTTCACAAGGGAGGGGGAAATGATACAGTGAAGATGCTTGTGTGACAGGAGGAAGCTGTGCCATGAAGTTCAGACTTGCATGTCACAAAGTCTAACAGTCTTCTGTGGAAGCTCAATTAAAGCAGGCTTTAGGTCTGCTTTGGAAAATACACTACCATGACTAATACAGCATTTTCAGCTCAAGCCTGGCTCATTTCCTGCTGGGTGGAGTAAACCTTCTTAAACTTCTTTGTTCCTTTGGGTTACGTGCTACAGGCAATGCATTCACAATGAGATCCATTCCAGTCTACTGCTTAGAGAGGACTGAACCTTCTCCATGCTTTTTAACATTTAACAATAAATCACTTTATTAAAGCATATACACAAAATCAGCCCTTTGTGTCCTCTCCTACAAAAAAAAAAAGAAACTAAGAATTGTTCAAGGTATAAGTTTTTTTTGGTTTTTTGCATCACAGTGATAACACTGATATTTTTCCTAAAATGCAATTTTCTTGCTGAAAGGAATGGCTGCTAATTTACAAGAATTTATTAAATATCTATAAAAAAATGCACAGAGGGAGAAATGCAACATATTTGATTTAGAATTCTTTGTTCTGGGACTGTTAGCTTTTCTTAAATAGATATACTCCATCAGGACAAACACTTGCTGACCAATAGGTGCTAGAGTTCAGCTGCACATTTTCTCATTCAAACATTTTCTTTCTGTTTTTCATTTTCCATTAAGAACAGCAAAAGGCCCTAAAGAATTCTAATTTCTTTCTATGGCTAATGATTTCAAGATTATTTTCTGTGCCGTATACTATATTATACCAATCTATATTGCCACCATTTAGTGATTACTTTAGTAATCTAATTCATTAATTTGCAATGCAGATCACAAATGATCTTGAGGATATTAAGTCTGCATATTAAATAGTTCCATAAAAAGTAATCAGTAATTTCTGTAAGACAATTTTAAGTTAATATGTAGTAGATAAGCAAAAAAAGTTATTAACATATTACTAAGAAGATGAGGAAGAGTCCATAAAAACAAAATCAGTAGGTAAATATGAAGCCACTTCTTATTCCTAATTAAAACGAATTAATCTTTTTCAATAACACAATGACACACTTTCTTCTCATAAGCTGACAAATGAAGCCTGAGATAAATTATTCTTTGGTTGTTTGCTGGACAGAGGTCAATAATACCTCAGGGCAAACATTGTCTATAGTCAACTTCTTAAAGAATTTCAAATTGAAAAGAAAAATCTTTCTGATAACAAAAATGGCACAAATAGAATATTAAAAGAAAAATTTGTGAGGCAGTGTATATGCATTAAAAATCCTACACAGTGTGTGTGTACAGTGCCCTTAAAGGCTCCCTGTCGCCATGAATCCAGCTGGTGGTCAGCACTGTGTGTGCAGGGATCACTGTGCCTCGGTCCAGGGAGCCGGCTCATACCAAGACTTTCCCTGCAGATGCCTGAGCTTCTGCTGCCTTAGTCCTGAATGTGTTCAGTAATTTACCGCTGTTCATCTGCCCTCAGCCAGCGGGAACCAGAGCTCTAAGTGCAGGGTTGGTGTTTTCCATTACCCATTAACTCAGAGCCAGCCTTCATATAATTAGCAATTGAAGAAATTTCTCAGGGTGCTCACTCAGCCCTTGGAAGTGCTGTGCTTTTGACTCCAACTCCTTTGCTATCTGGTTCATGGATCAGTTGGAACAATGTTCGTGTGTTCTGGTGGTTTGCTGCCCTTTAAGCAGCCTGGCAATGCTGATGGCTCAGGGATGGGGCAATTTGTTCACAGCCCCGGACAAAGGACAGATCCTGGCTCCGGAGTGCAATCCCAGTGTGTTTGAAGGGCATGCTTCGAGCTACAAAGCAGCTGCTGCCTTTAAACTGCAGGAATGCCACCAATCAGCATCCTATCCAGGGGGAACATCCCAGACCCTGAAGTTCCCGGAGGCTGCTGCGAGGGAGTCATTGCTCTGGGGAGCAATGCAGGAGCTGTTACAAGTGCTCAGAGGTTTAAATGCACAAGGCGTCTTTTCTGGCTGTGTTTCAGTAGTGACTGTAAAGCAGTACTTGCTGGCTTTAGACCATGATTGCTTCACGTACCTATTAAGAGCACAGAAATGACGCCGCGCCCCGGCGGCAGGAGCCGGGGGCGGCGCCGGCTGCCGGCGAGCCCCGACCCCGCCGTGCCCCCGCGGGCGCCTCAGCGGCCGCTTCCCCTCAGCCCCGGCAGGCGCGGGGCAGCGGCTCGGCCGCCGGCTCTGGGCCCTCACCATACGGGAGCGGACCCATGGCGACGGATCGAGGCAAAGGAAAAGGGAAGGAGCCTTGCGTGCGTCTCCGAGCAGTCTTTATTTCTCCCCGCGCAGGGACACAGCTCAACAACTCGAAGGGAGGGCAGAGGCAAAGGACGCGAAGTTGAGAAAAAGGGCGACTTTTAAAAGGAGGCTGTCCTCAGGGGGCAGACAGCCTAACAAATCAAGGGCTAGATAACAGGAGCATGGGGTGGATATACGTAAACATAAAACCAATAGGGAAGGGGAAGGGCAGAGTGCATACTTAATATGCCAATGAGTGAAAGAAAATATAACTGACAACGAAGCTTCTAGATAAATGGGTGTAGCAAATAATGACAGACAAACTGCAGGGACAGGATTTGGAGGATGGACAGGGAAGGATCTGGAAATAAGGGAGGTATACACCAGGACTGACATGGGGAAAGGCAGGAAAACAGGTGGAAAACAACTTTGGGGAGAGACTATTAGGAAAACTGAACAGGGGTGAATAGGAACAAACCATTACAATTATTTTAAACAATTTCTTAAACTTCAAAATCCCACTACTGCAAACAAAATCATCCCCCAAAAGACCGATAATTCACCTTTGATGAGACACGGAAAATTTCAAATGAGAAGGAAGATCCTGCTGAAACTTATGAGAAAACATGAACTAAGGAGTTTAAAGACTGTTTTGCAACCTCCATACTTACTTAGGCTTATTGACATGTGAACAATCTCTTGATATTTCTTAGTACTTTGCAGAAAAAAAGAAAATTGATTTAAAAAATTCTGTTTAACTATTGGCATTTTTGCTCGACAAATTAGAATGTATGAAAGAAATTACAAGAAAATGTAAAAATTAATATAAAATTGCATCCCTTTGGCATAATTAGTAGAAAGGTTCAGGCTGAAGCTTTTTTTTTAATAGTCTTAATATATGATGTTACAACTGTTCTTATTTCTGGTGAGTAGCATGATACACTTCATCCAGAGCTGCATTTCAGGAAGATGGATACACAAGTGAGTATGTGTGTTATCAGAGGAGCCATTTAGGGAGCAGAGACTACTGGTAAATATAACAGTGTTGAAAAGATTTGGACAAGAGATGTATAAAAATTATTATTCAGAATTGTTTTCATTATCGTAGTTCCCGGATTCATATTCTTCATCATCTTCCTCATCAGAATTGTCATAATACTCCTCATATTCAATGCTGTAGCTTGCACTTCTACTGCCAGCAGTAAATACAAATGCAGGAGACGGGGCTGCAAGATATAATTGAATACAGATTAAATTAGCTGAAGATAGGAACACAGAGGAAGGCATGGGTTTGCATTTGTACATAAGCTCAGATTTTCTGAATCCTTGTTACCTATGAAAACGACAGGGGTTTTAGCTGATAGCTTGACCTCATACCACTGAAGATCAAGAGCAAGTTTCTATATAGAATCATGGAATCCCAGAACTGATTGGTTTGAAATGGATCTTAGACCTCATTTTGTTCCACTCCCTGCCATGGGCAGAGACACTTCCTGTATCCCATGTTGCTCCAAGTCCCATCGAACTTGGCCATGGACACTTCAAGGATGGGGTAGCCACAGCTTCTTGGAAGAACCTGTGTCAGCTTCACCACGCTCTGAGTAAAGAATTTCTTCCTAACATCTAATCTAAATCTCTCCTATTTTAGTTTAAAACTATTGTCCCTTGTCCAACCACTATCTGCCTTTATAAAAGTCCCTCTCCCTCTGTCTAGTACTCCCCCTTTAGGGATTGGAAAGGTGCTGGGCTCTCCCCAGAGCCTTCTCTTCCCCAGGCTTAACACCAGCAGCTTGCTCAGCCTGTCTCTAGAGCAGACGTGCTCCAGCACCTGGAGCATCTCCATGGCCTCTTCTGGACCCACTCTAACAGGTCCATGTCTTTCCTGTGCTGAGGACATGCTGAAAATGCTTTTAATTCCTAATATTAATAAACTATGGTATCAGTTTCCTGCAACTGCAAATATTCCCAGAGGAAAAAAAAAGCTTTGAAAGCGATTTATAGAAACTGGATGAGTGACAAACTCCCCTAGACCAGGAGGTAAATTTGACAATGCATCTTTATCCTGAATTTGCCAGGAAAAAGAGTTCTCCATGAAGGAAGAAGGTTATTGTTCTGCAGGGCTGGGCCCAAAGTGGATCAGTAGCAAAGCTATTTCGTACATCTTTTGAAACACTCTCATTAAGGAACAACAACTGTTTGCTTCCTAATTTTATGAAAAATAAACAGCTAAGCAAACCTGCCATGATTCAAAGACTCCCTCAGTTACCCCAGCTGTTGTTCTGGGTCCTGCTAACATTAAAGGTCTTCTCTGGGATAAGGAAGTGGAATAATGTGTCTCAGCTGTATGGCTCCAATCCACAGCTTTCTATTTTCTGGAAGCTGGTATAATTTGCAGCAAAATATTACTATATAAACTGTTAGTGGATAAAGTAAAATAAAAGCACACAGAAGAGTGAAAATATGGGCTGTTTGGGGTAATTTTTCCTATGCTTCATTTTCATTCCAACAACCCCATCCTTTGCATCCTGCTTGTATGCATTTTTATATTTTTTACATCCAAATAAAAAAAAAAATTACCATCGATGACTTTCAATCTTGCAGAGGCATACGTTGCACCGTGCTTATTTTTGGTGTGGCAGATATAAATGCCTTCATCTGATTTTTTGAGGCCTTGAATCTGCAGCCATCCTGTCACACCATACTTCTGAGGCCCACCTCTTGCCTTTGAGAAGAAAATAAGTGGTTGAAATGAAGTAGCTAGGAGACACTATGCTATTTCTCAAAATAATTGTGGATTGATTAAATATCATTACAAATTTTACTTTTTTTTTATGCCATCATGCTTTGATTCTGCTTATTCTTGCTGCTCTGCACCTCTGAGTTCATGCTTTCCCATCTCCGCTCTTTCACCTTCACTACCTTGCACGGTGCTCACATTCCTGCTCCTCTTCATGCCACTCTTCCCCATGCTCCTTCTATCCCTTGTCCCAGAACCACTTGCTGCTTTTTCAATGCATTCCACCTATGCTTAATTTCAGGATGAGGTGGGGAGTGAGTCTGAGGGAGTTGTTAGGGCCAAGGGGGCCTGTGTTGCAGCATTTCTGAGAGAGAGAGGGCATGATTTATGTCTGGAATGAGATTTGAGCTACTCCAGCCTAGGCATCAGATTTGGGCCTTGAGAGGCCTTCCAAACCTGTGAGTGAGTAAGAAAAAGAGCTTGTGGCGCAGGTAGAAATTATGTTAAGGTGTGATGTGAAGCACTGGGTATTCTGGGTGTGAATTAGTATAGGTTTATAGTGTGGAGTTTAGTCCACCTTAAGACAAAAACAAACAATGTTAGCTTGCCAATGAGAGTGCCTTTGTAAACTGTAAACTATATTGAAGTATATATAAACTACCATCTTCTTACTAATAAACGGAGAACGTTTGATTGACCATATTGTCCTGATCTGCGTTTGTCCGGTCCAGCTTTCCTGTCTAGCGAGGTCCCTGGCTTTGTTTGGTGCCCGAACCAGGGACCCGGAACACTCCAAGAAGCTCCCGAATTACTTATACGGGAACAGGGAGCCTGTTTTTAATCGCGACAAAATCAGGTCTCTATCACCTTTATGGTGACGGAGACTGCGATCCTGAATTTGCTCTATTGCGACGGAGGATCAAGCTAACGGAGCGGTGAAGACGCCAGACTCCAAATCGTGCCGTTCGCAAAGGGAGGAAGAAGGATTTCCGTGTCGCTGTTTGGCGGCAGGGACCCGCAGGAGCACGGAAAAAGAAAAAAAAAAGAGCAGACTCCGTTGTTCACACATAGCTCGAGCGGCGGTCGTGGATGTAGACAAAGCCGGGAGCTGGAGCGGGGGTGCTGCCGCGCCGAACAAAAGCGACCGGAGCACCCTGCGGTGGTGGAAAGATAAGCCTCAAGCAAAGAGAGAGAAAGGAAGCATATAGAGAGCGTCTGAGAACGAGCACCGCGGCTCCTTTCACACATCCTTTCCAAGAGAGGGAAAAGATAAAAAGAGTCTGATTTTAGAGCAATTGACTCTCTGGGCAAAAGATAAAGAAAAGTTACAGAATCCCTCCCTCATCCCTAGCGAAATGGGGTGGCAGAACTCAGGCAGCGGGCTGTGGCGGCGAGCACCGGCCAGACACCCGGGCGGCGCGCAGGAGCGGCGGGCTCGGGGCCAGGCGGAGCGGCACCGGCGCCGAGCCTGAGGCGGGCCCGGGGCGGTGCCGCCATCGGCCCAGACACAGAAGGGTCCTTGCTGCCGAGCAACAGCGCAAGGAGGGGCAGGGGCGTCCCCGGGAGCTCGGCCACGCCGGAGTCGGAGCAGGCGGGATGCGGCCACGGCGGGGGCGTCTCTTCTCACACCCCCACGGTGACGCAGCAAGGACGGGAGCGAGACGGAGACGGCGCCGCCCCCTCATCTCCCTGCAAACCCAGCCTGGAGGGCCCGCGGCACCCAGCCATGGCGGCGGAGACGTCTGCAGGACACCGTGGTTGCCATGGCAGCGACAGCGCCCAGGGCAGCAGCGCCACCGACGGCGGGAGTGCAACACTACAGCAGAATTTTCAACAGCATTTTTCCAATTTCTTACAAGAGTCAGAAAACGTAAAAAAAAAGTGTAACAGTACCGAGTCAATCTCCAAGATGCAACGAAGGATGAACATTATGCAAATCAATGTTATTTCAAATATGATATAGATGGAAATCACTGTATAAAGGTGGAAATATTAGTAATGATTTAACTACCAAAAATGTCTCTGAAAACAAAGCATGTGAGAAATGTCTGTCAGATGGAATGCTGGTATTGAGTTTGTAATTTTTGTTTTGAGGTTTTTGTAGATAATAATATAAATAGTGAGTGATTGTTATTAATGTTATATGAATGCTTTAAAAAGATTGTCTTTAACTATTTTAAATATTTCTTGTTGATAAGTTGATTATATAATGTGAGTTGTCTGATTTTTATGATAAAATTATTATTAATGTATCAATGTATTGAGGTATTATTGTAGTATTTGCAGTCAATTTTCATATGTGTTATTGTCCCTTTAGGTGATTGTTTACAAGATATGTTTCTTCAGGATCCTGTGTTTTTAATTTTTTAACTACTCGTGTTTTCTTTGTCCAGTCTTTTATGCAGCTGCAATTCATCTTCCTTTACAAACTCATTGTCCAGATTTTGGTTCAAGATTTCAGACTTTAAATTTTCAGATTTCTAAAGAGAGAATTTGTTGTGCTTAGAGAATTTCTGTCTTGAAAGAAATTTTAGACAGATTTGATGGTTTGATAAATTTTTAATCATAAGGTTTTTATTCATAACTGTTATTTCTAAGACTTTTGTTTCATAATGTGTTAAAGAAGATCCTCCAATTAGAGTTCAAGCTCTGGCCAAGCTCTGGCTCTACTTGGATGGTGTGATTGACCCAGGTGTTTTCTGCATCAAAAAGTATTCAAGTCCTTTTGGCTTGACAATTTGACCCTATAGGACAGCTGAGCCTCAAAGGGAGTTTTGGAAGAACATGATCCAGACATGTTTTCTCCAAGTCTCTGTTGTTTTAAGGTTTGTCAGCTGCTGCAGACTCTGGGATGAAAATTTGATATTGTAGCACTTGGTAAAAGTGATTTTATGTGCAATATTAATTGTGTATTATCTGATTGATTTTTATTTGTTGTTAGTTTTTTCTTTACTACATGTATTGTTCTGTTCTTGAGTTTTCTTGTGTTTATAACTAAGGTGTTGATATCTACATTTCTTCATGCAGTTTTAAGGAACAGAATTGAGAAAGAACCCTCCAGTCCCTGTGGGGATATTGGGTTTGTTTGTGTTTTAACAGGTGCAGAATCTGGATGGATTTCAATGAAGAATGTAGAACTTATCAACTGCAAGAAAGCACTGATCTCTCCACAAGTGGGAGCAGAAGATGCACAGAATATGTAGATTGTGCAAAGGTTTGTGTTTCACCCACAAAAGATCGTGGACTTTGGGTTTTTTTAAATAAATGTATGTTTTTAGTAATGTTATAAAATTTGGTTAATAGGTTTTGATTGGTTTCAGTAAGGCCTGTGATTCTTCTGTTCATTTTGCCACTGTTTTTCAATGGCAAAAGAAAAAGAGGGAAAATTAGTTAGATAATCATAAGCATAACTTTGGGTTTGTCATGAGTTATAATTTGTATTTAGAATTAAGTTTGTTCCTTTCATGTTTAACAGGGCAATCAAGAACATGAGAAATATGTAGCAGGGCAGAGTGTTTCAATTAATTAGTGTTTTAGTAACTAAGGTATTTAGAGTGCTTGACAAGAGACAAAACAAGTGGATAATTTGGGCCAAACAAACGGGGCAAGATTCATTTTGCCTGCTGTTACATACACAATCTATTTTTTTTTATACCTGTTTGATTGGAGTTCCACTGGGTTCCATGGCAGAGTTCAAAGCTTGGACTCTAGCCAGAATAAATACAAAAAGGGTATTCTGGGAGCACAAGCTGTTGCAGTCATGCAAAATTTTAAAATTGCTGATGTCAAACCTCAAGAATTCAATCTTTTGGGTTCTGTCCCAAGAAATCATTGTTTGATATTTGGACCTCGTGCTATAAAACTAACCCAAAAAGAAAGACAGCCAACAGATAACAACACTTGGTTGTCTCCCAGATCTCCATTGTATTATAATTATTCAGAATATTGTAACGGACACAATCCATGATACCACCAGAAACTGCCCCAAGAAAACTGCCACCAGGGATTTTCCTCATTTGTGGGGATCAAGCCCAGATAACTCAGTCGGCAGTGCATCGAAAAGCCATGGGAGGCCCATATTATGTTGGTAAAGTAACACTGTTTGCTCCCACCATCCATCAGGTTTTTAAATTGCTACAGAAGCTTCAATGAGTCAAACGGAGTGCTCTCCAATTAGACCCCAATTGTAAAGATCAAGTGTCATTATGGAGACACACATCTGTAATACTAGCCTCAATTTTCTCCCCACGAGTTGCTTCAGTACAAGCTCTCACACAATTGAAAACCCTGGCCTGGTGGACAGGAAAGTAAATTAATATTACATCTATAATGTTAAGTGAGCTTGCCACTGATATAGATAGTACCCGTCATGCAGTTCCTCAAAACAGAGCTGCCACTGACTTCCTTCTTTTAGCACAAAGACATGGGTTTGAAGAATTTGAAAGCATGTGTTGCATGAATTTGTCTGACCATTCTCAATCAATTTACAGTTAACACAATTGAGGGACAACATGAAGAAACTTGTCGTAGCAGACACTCCGTTTGACAACTGGCTCAATTCCCTAGGTTTTGCTGGTTGGATCAAAGATTTAATTCAGTTTGGCATTGTGTTTTTCCTTATCTTTATAATTATTTTAGTTTTTATACTGTGTTTATTACAGTGTATGCAGAAGACAGTGCACCGTGTCTTCACATCAGCCTGGGTAGTGCAAAAAGAAAAAGAGGGAATTGTTGCAGAATTTCTGAGAGAGAGGGCATGATTTATGGCTGGAATGAGATTTGAGCTACTCCAGCCTAGGCCTCAGATCTGGGCCTTGAGAGGCCTTCCAAACCTATGACGCAGTTATAAATTAAGAGCTTGTGACGCAGGTAGAAATTATGTTAAGGTGTGATGTGAAGCACTGGGTATTCTGGGTGTAAATTAGTATAGGTTTATAGTGTGGAGTTTAGTCCACCTTAAGACAAAAACAAACAATGTTAGCTTGCCAATGAGAGTGCCTTTGTAAACTGTAAACTATATTGAAGTATATATAAACTGCCATCTTCTTACTAATAAACGGAGAACGTTTGATTGACCATATTGTCCTGATCTGCGTTTGTCCGGTCCAGCTTTCCTGTCTAGCGAGGTCCCTGGCTTTGCGCCTGACCAAGCTGACACTCAGCAGCCAAGTTTTATGGGTTTATGACATTCCATGGGCACTTTCACACTTCAAGACAGTTTCATCTGGCTTGGAGTAAAGCCTCCTAAAGAGGCATAAGTGGTACCCTGGCTGTTCCTTCTGCGGGGACTGCCGAAGCACTGACAGATATCATCATTCTTTGCATAGTCACAGGGCCCGTACTGGGAATCTATTGCAACAGTGTTGTGTTCTGTAGGAGGAATTTGCATATTAATGATGCTGCTCCTGTTCCCAAACTGTATGCAAAGGTAAATTCAAGTTTTACCTGAACGGAGACATGGGTGTCATCTCCTGGCAGAAACCTTTTGTTCCCCTTTTTTTTCCATTCAAGCTGTGGCATAGGATAGGCCGACACCTCACAGCCAAAAATGACATCATTGCCAGTGTAATTCTGGGCATCCTGAGGTGGCCTAGAAATAACAGGAGCTGCAAAGAACCAACAGGGTGCTTTAGGAAACAGTACACAAAGAACACAAACACAAAAAGTTTGTAACATTTTCCCTGCTTCAAGGATACCATCAGACTGTGTTTACCTTTTGGGTCTCACTGTAAAGAGCCACTTGATTCTAAGTGCCTTTTAAAGCTCAGAAAACCTTGTGTCTGTGCTTTCTAAAAATGGTTATTCAGGTCTGGTTTCCCCCTTGTAGATGATCATGGAACCTGAGCTGAAATTGAGGGCTTAATTTTGCCCCATGAGCTGTCATTGTGGACCAGGCTCGGGCCTCCCCAGCAGAGCTGCCAGTGCCCGACCTGGGCTTCAGAGGAAACCACAGGAAATTGTGCAGCACACGAGTCACAGAGCGATTGATTGTGTGACAGCTCCAAATGTGTCACATTTTGGTTAGCTGAAAGCCAAAACACTGCTATTGCTGGCGTTTTCTGAGTACATCATTGCCTTGAAGCTGCTAAACATTGTCAAGCACTATTACCCATGGAAGTCACAAGTTACAACAGCATTAATGAATTTTACATTTATCCTCAATTGCTATTGATGTCATCCAATATTGGTGTTAGGAATGAAAAAGGATTGAAATTCAATTATTTCTGTAAGGTTTCATGTAATGCTTATTATATCTGTTACATTTCCACTTATTTCCTCATGTTCTCACACTGTCACCCCCTCCAGCGTTTATTGATTGCCTCGGAATTCTGCTTTTTCCCTTTTCCCGAAGCAAAAGCTGCCGGCAGCCACGAGAGGGAGCCAGCCCAGGGCTTGGAGGCACCGGAACACAACCCATCCCCGGTGTCTCCAACCTGATCGCGGGCACATCCATCCCTCTGTGACCGTGTGAGCGTCTGCTCATCTCCCGTCTTAGCAGGGGATGAGGATGTCTGCTGCCAGAGACAAAACAGTGGATTTACTGTTAGCACTGTTTCCCTTGTTGGGTGTCTCTTCCACCCCCCCCCCCCCCCCACCCCGATCTATTTGTCGACAACAAAAAATGTTTTGCCTTCAAAAACCTGTTTTCTATTTCTAGATCAGTGCTCAAAAAGGAATGCATTTTCTGGGTGATTTGGCTTGTATTGATTTTTTTTTTTCCACATATCCCAGATGCTTGGAAATAGAAACTTCAAGTAAATAATTAATATATTTTTGATTGCAATATTTGATTCAATACCTAGGTGCAGCACGTATTATTCGGCATTTGAAACTAACAGCCTGTTCCATGTTTTCAAGCAACAATTTATAAAACATTTGTCAGTTTTTTAGGATTAGTATGTGTGCAGAAAATATAAAATGCATCCTGATTAAAATTAATTGCAAACAAATTATACAGAAAACTGTAAATTTTCCCATTTATAAATGCCTTATTAAACAGTCTTGATACTCTCTAAATTTAATATTTTTCAAACTAGGAAACTTAAATCCTTAAATGCTTGTTCTTTCATGAGAATTGTATATTCAGAATTTATTATTTCAGAAACCTTTATTCAAATCAGCATTAACTGAATATCTTGGATGAGATTTTTTTTTTTCATTTTGCCTATGAACTGATCACAGAGGGTCTGATATTAAAATATACTTTTAAATCTTAAAATTATTTGAAACCCCACTCCTTTTAATGATACATCCACTATAGTTAAGTCTAAAATGTACAAAAGAAACCAAAAGTCTACATTGACTCACAGGAGTTGTTAAAATTGTTCCCACACAGAGACAGTGTAAAAAACTTTTCAAATAGGCAGATGTTGCCTGGTGAGTATTTTTATTGTGCTGCTAACTCAGGTGTCCTGTGGATCCCCTGCCAGCACTGAGGTGTGGCCAAGGACTGGGTCCTGCCTGTGCCACTGTCCCCAGCCATGGCTCAGCCACCTGTGGGAACACATCTGGAGTCTGGAGTACACAAAGGTCTGAATTACAAATCCACATTACATCTGTCCAGCACTGCCTAGCATGCACTAGAATAATTCCACACTAGGAATACCCCTCTTTCCATTAACTGTGAAGAGAATACAGCAGAAGCTGGGAAATGTCTGGACTTGGTCCCAGTCCTGCAGCTGAGTCCAGGGCTGACCAGGACTGGCATCACCTGAGACCAAACTCACAGCACACAGCAGTTCTGATCTAACCAAACTGCCTTTCTGACTGTTAACAGTACTTTCATTGTCCACTTAAACTTCAGAAATAAAATTCCACAACATCACAATATCATTTTGCTGTGTTTTGTGGAAGAAAATTGAAGTAACATTCTACAATGTAAACAGAAGTTTATAGAATTTATTTTTTAGTGTTTCAGGTTTTGTATTCATAAAAATTCTCCCATGATATCTCTGTGTATTTTGTTTGCATAGCTGATTAGAAACAGAGCTATACTGTTATGAGAACGAGTCATTTTGATTCCTGGAGTAGACAAATTATTGTCAATAGCTAAGGAAAGTGTTCTGGTGTCCTGGTGCCCAGAGCTGAATGGGCAGGAACTGCTTCTTTCCTTTTACAGTCCCAGTCAGTCATGAATTATCCCTCTGTATTATCGAAGGTGTAAACCAGAAGCCAGGAAAAATCAAAATACTGTTTTACCTTTCACAATCAACCTAACATCACTCCAGACCAATTAATCACATAATGAATAGGATATTTTTTCTCATATTATACATTATTAATTTTTGCTAATCTATGTCTTATAAGGTGTAAATGGCAGAAATTTTTGTGGCTTATTTATTTGTTTTTACTCCAAAATTTACATTTAAAATAAATCATGTGACACAGCTAAATATAAAGAGAATCACTTCTATATTGTTCTGTTAGTTCATTAAATTATCAATGTTTCAAAGTGAATGGGGATGGTTTAAGTGTGGAGAATCTGTATATAATCAATGTACTTAGTAACCTTGATAAATTATTAGAGAAACTGATGAAAACTATTTTTCAGGAAAATAAATAATTTTTCCGTGTTTCATTAGCAAACTAGGCCTTTTTCTTCTTTTTCTGGCAAGAGAAGAAAGATGAAAGGCTGTACTCCTCTGATGAAAGGAGTTTATTGTTATTTATTTATTCATTGGTTGCTGTATACAATTAGTCCATTTGGCATCAAGAGGAAACAGCAGATGCTTTGAAGGAGAAAAAACAAAACAAAGTACTTTGAGCTGAGTGAAGGTTATATTTATAGCTTGGTACCAAAACCCCACAGTGCTCAGTGTTTGTTTCACATGCAAATTGCCGTCAGAACAGCCCGTGCTGCAGCCTTCGCTGCTCTCAGAGCCAGGCTCCTGCTGCCTTTTGTCAGCAGCTGCCCCCGGAGCGCCCGGGATGGAGAGCGGTGCCCTCCCGGCCCGGGCTGGCCTGGGGTCTCCCGGGACAGCCGCGCCCGCTGCAGCCCCGCCGAGCCCCGGGCTCCAGCCGGGCTCTAAAGCTTCGAACCGGCGTGGGGAGCGCGGCTCGGTGACAGAGAAGGGAACTGGTGACCCGGTCGCTGCCGGCCCAGCGCCCTGCCCAGCGCGGGCACGCTCCAGCGGGGCGCTTTCCTCGGCCACAGCCTCCTTAACTGAACTGCGCAGCAGTGGCACAGCTGTGAAACTTTCCGCAGGCTTCTGTGCAATTCGGTAAACTGAGAGGTTAGGATAATTCTCTGCATTCCTGGAGAGAGGCTTCAGCTTTTCTGGGGAGCCAGGGAAGCAGTGGGAAAGCGCTGGGGGTGATGCCTGCATGCAGAGCAGAGGAGCCAAGATCCTTCTTCTCCTGGAGGAGCAGCAGTGCGATGCGCCTCGGGGGCTACTGCGGGCTGCTGGATGACACCAGCAATTAAAAGTGGTAGGACTTCCAAATTCAAGAAGTCTTTTGGACGCGGCCAGTTCTTCTAAATTAATTAGAGGGACCACTGCTTTAAGCCTGTGTGCCTGAGCAGCTGCCGCTGCTACGAAGTCACCGGCACTCGCTAAGGGAGTGGCACTTCCGGCCGAAATCTTGCTGGAGGGCTTATGCCACAAGAACTACTGCTACTGAGTCCCAGACAAAGACTCCTTCCCAAGTTAACAGACTTTCACTTGTACTGCAGGCTGGCGTGCATGTCCCTTTCTTGACAAGCCTCGTTTCCTAGCTTAATACCTTGATAGCAAATAAAGGATTCTCTAATCAATCCTTCTCTTGCAGCTAGAGAAAAGAGGAAAGCCTGATATTAACTGTCCATCACTTTTTTTAGTTTTCAATATCCCTTGTTCATTCAATATAAAACCACAGCATACACTCTAAGACTGATAGAGAAAAGCAGGTAAAATATACCTGAGTTACTCACATATGTAGTCCTTTGCCAGAGCTGCAATTTCAGATTTCCAGAGCTGTGACCCATTTGTGACCCACAGACCTCTTCTACATACTTAATCCGAGAAAATATTTGATTAACTTAAAAGCCCACAGTAGTTTCTCATTTAGAAACAAGCAAAAGCCTCTTCACATTTTCATTGTATAGTTATGTCTTAAGTGATAGGTGCCCAGGAGTAATGACTTACAGTACTGCAAAGAAAGGGAATAGCATATGAGCAGGGAGCAGGAGTCCCCTGTATGCCCACCTAAGAATCCTTCCACTAACAATGATCAGAGACAACTGTGCAATTTAAGAGTCCTTTAAGGAAATTGTTTCAGCTTGATTCTGTTCTACTATTTGGATTTCTCTTTTATGGGTTAGCTAGATTTTATGATGATTCTGAATTGGATTATTTTGTACTTTTTTGGTAAAAAGAACAGAGCTGTTAATTAAATCCTATCTTCTTCTATTGCCCCTGTTTCACTGCTTACCATGTATCCTCACAGGTGGATATACACATACACACGTGTACCCGTGTGTGTATATATATACACAGGATATATATATATAAAAAATGAGATCTGCTTTGCTATCACCACTTTAAAATTGTCAGTCCTGTTACAATAACAATCATTTGCCCATTCCTCTCAGACTATCCTGTTTACCGATTCCCAACTCCATGTACCACTTCCACAGGAAAAAAAAAGTTATATTCTGATTATAGAAATCATATTCTGATTATTCAGAACAGACCCAGGCTGTAGATTGGTGCTTTTTTAGCTACCATGATATTTAATTCACTAGTGTAATATAGAGGTTTATAACAGACAATATTAAGTATCAGATGCTGAAACACATGTTTAACACAAGGCAGCATTATAACAGAATAATGATAATTGTAACAAAAACACAGTATTAGTTTAATGAAGTAAGGCTAGAGTAGTTAGTAACACATCTGAAGATAAGAATCAGCTCTTTTTTCAGTTTGGAAGTGCCTCTGTACACATTACCTGATTCACATGGCCCTTTATGTTTCATGCTGATGTTTCTTTTCGCAGCGTAATCCTTGTTGAACTGACAGATGTTTTCGTAGGTTTTCCCATTAGGTCCACAGATGCTTTCTTGAGATTTGCACACACACTGGGGTTCAGGGACTTCCCCAAACCTTGCTTCATCAGCATCCAACCTGCACTCGAGGTGATCCCCACATTGCCCATAAAAATGATTGCCCTGGTCCAAGTCACAGATCTGACCTTCCACATTCCCACATTCCAGACAGCAGCCACAGTGATCCAGCACAGCCCCGGCTGGACAGTCCTTGGGCGCAGAGCAGAGTGCCAAATCACATTTTCCACAACTATCTCCTTCCCTCAGCAGCTTCCACCAGCCTTGGTGGTACAAGGCAGGGAAATTCTCTGAAACCTGTACCAGTGCTACCAGCATTGCTGTAACCATCCGATACTTCATCTTGAGAGTGTAACAAAAAGCAGAAAAGGTCCTTGGAGTAAAGCCAGGGAGAGGGAAAAAAAGCGAACCAAAATAAGAGCAAGCTAGTGAGAGAAAACCATCACAATCCTGGTTTTGTTTTAGAATATAAGCTGTACTCCGAACACCGGCTTTAAGAAAAAAATAGTATCAGATTCCTAATATGGAACTGATAATAAAAATGCATAAAAACCCTGCAGCTTTTTCCTAATGCAGTTTGGAATGTGAGTACTGCTTGCACACAGACCAAACTGCCCCTTCTGACAGCTGAGTTGAAGCTCTCTGAAAAGCTGTTTGCTCCATGTCTCATTGAGCCAAATTTGCAAAGCCTTGCACTACTGGAACATTACATTGCAGCTATTGTGGAAAGGGGAACAGGGAAAAGGAGTGTAAAATGAAAAAAAGTCACTGCTATGAGTGGCCCTCCCCTACATCAGGCAAAATAGATGTTCACAAAAAGATAAATATGTGTACAAAGTAGCACCCAAAACCACAGTGCCCTGGGGCTTAGACAGTACTCTAGAGATTAGAGCTTGGTGCAACACCAAATGTGATCCATTCCTGAACACAGCTAGGGGCTCTGAATTAACACTTTATTTACAGGCTCTATACAAGCAAGTGGCAATCCAAGACAGCTGGAATTGACTTTAAACTCTCAGGTTTATGAAAGATGCCTGTAATCATTAAAGGACCCATTGTTTATTTCTCCATATATTTTCTGTTCAGTGTTTATGGGAATCTGTGCTTTGCAACACAAAATGATGTGGTCCCTGTTTAAAAATAACGTGCAACGGTTTAGAGCACAGGCAAACATGAGCAAACTGCCACAGTTTCAGAAGGAGATTCTGCTGAAGTATTAGATGCTGTGCTCATCTTTTCAAAGCACTTCTTTGCCTTGATTTCTTAAAATGTGCTTACACTGCAGGTTATGAAGGAAGATGAAAGAGGTAGCTTGGATTTCTTTCCATGCTTTTTCTGTGTGTATATGGCTGCCAGTTCAGAGACATGGCTTTTCAGGGTTATTTCTCACCAGGTGTTGCATTGCTCTTTATCCATTTCAGGATTTAGACATGCACTCTATCTCCTGGCAGAAATCTCCCTTCCTTTGCCCTGCTGCTGAGATTTTGTAGCCCACAGGCTGCTGTAACCATTGTTCAAATGGCATGCAGCTCACCAGCAATTCATCTTCCTGGCTGTGGGGGTGGAAGTGAAGCATCATGGACCTGCAGCCCTGCAAGCATGGCTCAGTGCCATGGGTCAAGGATCACCTCTACCTACAAAGGAAACATCTCTGCGTGTTAGCTTAAAATAACCCTACGTGCATCACAGTTTGAAGATAAACACATAAAATTAGGACACTGCTAATAAGCTGAAATAAATGAGAAGTCATGTTTGTGCCTACTTTTCTTAAAATCTTCCACAAGCAGCTTTTCCTATATTTTTTTTTTTTAGATGATGTGTAACTCCTTGAATAAGCTCAGTGAAGAATGCATTTTGTTGTACCAGCCTTGCATCCTCTGGCTGCATTCACAAAGGCAAATATTTTGAGGTAATGCATTTACTTTTCATCCCAAACATTTCCACAGCTTTTTTTTTCAATTCGGCTCCCATACCTTCTGTACCATTTGAGATTACCTCTTCCTTTGAGTTAAATAGCAGACTGCTTCAAAATCACTTCCTTCTCCTGAACAGCACAAAATGCAATTTTCCCCAGACTACACTGATAACACTTCTCAAAGCCAGCCTGGAGACACCTGCAGGGCACTAAGTTTGTTCCTCTGATCACTGGAATAATTCATATTCTGTATGTGCAAGTTTTTGCTTTGAACTCTGAATCAGACTGTAAAAAAGTAAATTATGTGTGTAATTGATGCTTTTAACATTGAGAGTCAGGAAAAAAATTAACATCAATTTAATGGGAAATTGATTATTTTGTCTTGTTTGATGTGTTTTATTTCACATTTTTTATCAAGTCCTAAGTGGACTTTAGTTTTGCATTATAGGGTCTAGTCATCACAGTCTATTTCATTGTCTGTACAGCTGTAGGAGATGAGTACCCATAGGATATCCTAAGGCTCATATGAAGTAAAGGAATGTTTGTAGGAGTGAAGCCATATGTGCAAAGTGGAGCCAAAGCGGGAAGGAGCTGCAGACCAGCAACACTCCTGGTAAAGGTGAGGTTTGTCTGGCATCTCTCAGGAAACCTGGGATCTTAGGGCTGAAAAACAGTGAGTGCAAGCAAGTACTTCCTGTGAGCTGGCACAGAGGAAACCCATCATGGGTATCCTAGAAAGCATTTTTAGCATTTACCTGACCCATGTAATCTGAATTCTTGGTAGGTACAGACTCTGAATTAAGAACTGGAAATGCCTGCAGTCTCATTTAAACAGCTGCCACCTGGCAGATGATCTGCAGCTGAGGGTTACTGGGTCACAGATTCCTGAGATCACCTGGAACAAATTGAAGGTAAAGCACTGTGGTATGACATGGAGAAATGGCCTGATAAATCTCTGAATGTCTTTCATTATCAAGCCAGCTGTGACAAGCGGAGGAGAACTCCCCATACTGGATGGATGTGTGGCAGAGCAGAGGAGGGGGAGGGAGAGAGAGAAGGATGCACAGCTGGGTTTGAAGAGGCACATTAAAGGTATACTCCCATCTGCTTCAGGAATAAAATATGCATTATTTCAGGATGTCTCTAATGCCCAAAGCTTGCTTTGTTAGGGAAAAGTGTTTATTTTCAGCACAAACCTTGAATAAACCCTAAGTATATCCCAGAAGGAAACACAAGCAGCAGTGGATGAATGTCACCACTGGAGCTGCAGGACAACCAGCACTGTGCCCTGTGCTCACTGTGCCCCCCTGCTGCTTTCAGCCAGCAGCCCCCAGGTGCTGCCTGCAGGGCAAGGGCACTGGAAGCTCACAGTCCCAGTGAGGGCAGGAGTCTGCAGTGATGGGGAGCTGGGTGTCATCAGCTGGGAATGACACCTGGGAGAATCATGTCCCGAACAGAGAGGTGGAGCAGCATTCATGTGCCCTGATCTCAGCAGGAAGGACTGTGCTGGCTGTGCAGCAATTTCCCCAGCTTTTCCCTGTATTTCCATATGGCATGATCAGTGCATGGAGTTCTGCCACTTTCCTGTGGAAACACAGGCTGAGTGACGGGCAGGGAGGGGACACAGCAAAGCAGCCTAGGGCTGTATTACACTCAGCATCTGATTTGTATCCAGTGCTCTGCTTTGTATCATAATAGGTAAGGTATGTGGCTGATGCAATTTGAAATTTTGTTGCTGGTGATTTTTGAGGTACTGCTCCTTCAGACAAAATATATTTTGGCTCTTTATTCTGTTTTCATTTGTGTCAATGTGAATTTTAAGTAAGTTTGGGTTTCTCAGTTTGGCTTCTGCCAGACTTGCAGACCTGGTTCCTACATAGGCACAGGCGTCCTGTAAGGAATAACAGCAAAATACAAAAATCTTCCTAGGTATTCCTTCTACCTTCTCTGTCCTGCAATGGCTCCACTCCTTAAACTGGATCTGGAGTTAAGTTTAGAAACTAGAGTTCTCTGTCTCTTAGGCTGTACTAATGACCTATACTTGAGGTTCCTTAGAAGTAGGAAATCTTGCCTGACTCAGTGTGTTTCTATCCAAGGAATTTTATACTTGTATTATGTGCCCAAAAGCATTAAAGAATGTTCAGCCTGTTATACTGGGTCACAGCAGTGTACAGGTGGCTGTTGACAGTGGCTATGTGCCTTACCTACTACTGTACCCATCTCCTAGGAAAACTTTTCCCCTCATAGTATCCAGAACTAAGCTAAAGTCAAGGTGCTTAGTTCACCTGACAGCAGTATTTAATTTTGTTGAAATAAGTGGCAAATGGGGATGACTGATGCCATGTTGCTGGTTCCTCCTGGAAATGCTGACTGGGGCAGTCCTGGGATCTCCAGACGGGGCCTTTTCTGGGGCCAGTCCAATGTGCTGACACTGCTTTCATCTCATCATTAGTGCTGTAAGCACATGAACTATAAGTTAATCCTACTGTAACATGATTATTAAATCCATTAATCAAAGGCAGAAGGTCCATAATTAACTTATTCTCCAGCATCAAGTAAATGATTCTACTATGAGCTTTAAGAAACAATTGTTCCCTAATATACAAAATACAGTGGAGCTATTAGACTATAATTGTATACTTAAATGATAATTTTTGCATCTTTTAATAAGATTTAAATTATTTTCATTGTCGGTTAAAATGTAGGTTCATTTTTTAAGGTTTCATGTATAATAATAATAATAATAATAATAATAATAATTTTTAAAAGTCTGTCCTCTACCTGTAAGCTGGCCTTTCCATGAAAGGCTTTGACCAGATTTTTGGTGACTCACCTTGCACCTGTCTCCAACTGTGGCTCACTGTAGACTTCTCCTGTTATGTACTTCAGCATATTCATTGTTGGTCACTGCAGACAAATTGTAACTTGAAAAGATGAAAGAAGTGCCTAATAGCACTGTGCCGGTACCAAATGCTGGGTTTGTTTCAATACAGGTTTACTGACTCCTCTTCCTACAAGTTATTTCTTTCCAAAGGGCCAGATACATCAAGGGTTCTTTTCAAACCTGTGTCTTTTCTGTCCTTTAAGTAGACTAAATTTCTGAAAACTCTGCAGACTTATCCAGAAACACCTAAGCCTTCCATCCCAGAACAGAAAGGTGGAAGTGGAAACATCAGCAGCTGTTAATCAAGAATTTCTCTGAAGTCATTCTCTTTAGAGGTGAGAGTTGCAGCAAGGAGACTTTCACAGAAAATACCAGGAGGACATTTCACCCATATGCCCTGCCCACATTTGCCTGGCAAAACCAGCCTGCTCCTCTTAACACTTTTTCTGTACACTGCCATCATGTATTGCCGTATAGAAGCAAAAGCCATTATGTTCCTCTTCCTGTTGAGAGGAAGCCATGAACTTTTGTCCACCTTGTGTCTTTGTTTTGGGAATGCTTTTCTATTATGTGGGGTTATGGATTGGAGACAGACACTCATCAACAAACAGCAATGAGTTTATTATGGCTGCCCTTTTAATGGGGCTTTGAATCTCCCAGGCCCACATAGTTGATTTGATGAGACCTCTCTCCGCCCAGCTCTCTTGCCAGTGGTGTATCTGCATTTAAGTTTGAACAGGGTTGGCTGAGGTCTCTGTTACCTCTTTTCTAGAATGAACTAGGTCAGCTGAATTGGATTTGTTATGGTCAGATTTATCTTGTTCAGTTGCAGACTAGCTGTATTGCAACATTTTTCCATTAGCCCTCTATTTTTCACAGACCACAGTACTTTCAGGTGTCATGTTTTACTGCAGTTTCATGCAGAGTGAAGCAATTTTCGTGTCAAAGGTAGTTGCTGTGTACATCACCAGTGATATGGGAGTGCTACCAGATACAGCAGGGCTTCAGAGACACCAGGGCTTGGGGAAAGCACAACAGCCCTTGGCTCACAAACCCAGAGAATAAAAGAGCAACACAAGAAAGAGTCTTGCACACACTGCCAGCTACAAGCAGCAGGACAGAAATGGGTCAGTGGGCTGGGGAGCCTGCAGGCAGTGGGCAGCAAAGGGTGGAAAATACAGGTAGGGCTCTGGGTGGCATCTACTTACTTCTGCCACCAGGGTTTGGCTGGCATGAAAGTGTCCAGCAACATCCATGTGTGCCCCTTGCTATTCTCAGCTCCTTCTGGTTCAACATGCAGCAGGATGTTGGAAAACTGGCCTGGTTCCTGCTGCAGACCTGCAACAAATGTGCTCTAAGCATTTGGAGAGGGGCTGGGAGAAAACAAAATAGAAAACCCTGAAGCCACACGCTTCTGACTTCAGCAATGTTTCAAGGTGCTTTTAACAAACAGTCTGAGCAGTGGTAATGTCTCTGGTGCTGTGGGTGCCTGTCCATCCTTCCCCTGCAGAGGCAGGGATAGGAGGAGCACAAGGAGGCTGAAGCTCAAAGTTGACACTGGTGCTGCTACCAGCAAAGTTCTTCAGAGTGGCAAGCACAGTGTTTCCTGGGAAAGTCTAATTGAAAGGGAGATCTCCAAAACTTGCAGACAATGAGTACAGAGTAATTTTTCTTGCCAACCTTAATGCTGATGGATAGGACAGTTTGTCTTGCCCAGTTTATATAAGAGCAGTTGATAAAAAATTACTTCATAGCTGGATATTTATGAGAAGCTTCATTTCAAATAATGTAGCTTTTACCTCTAGTGGTGCTGTGATTTAGCCCGATTATTACTGGGAACTAAATATTTAGGATATTCCAGCTATAACTGTAGGGCCTGTCTGTCTACAGTGCAAAGTTAATACTTTCCAAAGCAATGGAAACTATAATAGAAAGTCACATTAGCAAAAACTACCTGTCCCTAAAACCAGCCAGGAAATCAGGCACAGAGAGGAAGTTTGGGGGATGTTCCTTAGGATACTCCTGCTTTCTCTCACAGCAATACTGAGTCTTCTCCATGACAGTGAATGCAGAGATATTCTATCTTGGTCTTCCTCTGGGAAAGCAACCAGAAACCAAGCTGTGCCATAAGCAACATTCTCTCACCTTGTCTCTGCTGCACGTGTATCTTGCATAAAACTGCTCCTGTCTCTTGAGGGAAATAGGAAATAGGATTCACCCCTGGTGCCAGACCTGAGCCACATCAAAGTGGCAAAATTGTAACAAAATCTGTATCTAAGGAAAGCAAGCCCTGAGAGCAGCCACCTGCTGAAATCAGGGAATTCAGGTTGGAGAAGGCTTTTCTGGGAAAGGGTCTGTAGCATAAATCATATGAGGAGCCGCTGAGGAAGCTGGGAAGGGGCTGGAGCCCCAGGAGAGGCTGAGGGAGCTGGGAAGGGGCTCAGCCTGGAGCAAAGGAGGCTCAGGGGGACCTTGTGGCTCTGCACAGCTCCTGACAGGAGGGGACAGCCAGGGGGGTTGGGCTCTGCTCCAGGGAACAGGGACAGGAGGAGAGGGAACGGCCTCAGGCTGGGCCAGGGCAGGCTCTGGTTGGATATTTTGGATAATTTCTTCACTGGAAAGGTGGTGGCATTGGAACTGGCTGCCCAAGGCAGTGGTGGAGTGCCCATCCCTGGAGGGATTTAAAAGCCATGTGAATGTGGCACTTGGGAATGGGGGCTAGTGGTGGCTTTGGCAGGGCTGGGGCAACAGCTGGACTCGATCATCTTGGAAGACTTTGTACAAAGAAATTCCTTTTGTTAACATTAATACTTGGTGGCTAGTGTAAAACACATAAGGGCATTTTATCTTATTTTATTTTATTAGTCGGGTTTTAAAGAAAGAAACCAATACAGAGAAGAGCTAATGATTTTTTTTTAGTAAAGAATCTCTCTAAGGGGTTGTGTTCATATCACAAACATTCACTTTATTGCATTTTATGGAATGGACTTCAAATGCCAGTATATACAAGCCAACACTTCATTATTGGAGTTCGTGTTTATCCACCTGCCACTGTCAGCCTGTTCCCCTCTGTCTTCTTGTGCTGCTCTTTTTAAAAATGATGATTTATGAATATGTGGGTTAGATCCCTCAAAGTACAGTGTGGTGAAGCCGTTCAATAAAAAGTTATTAAAGTAAAAAATCTATAGTTTCATGTACTCTGTTCACCTTCTGTAGGAGCCCCCAAGAAGAGATCCTTAAGCTAAGCAAACACTGCATGCTGAGACTATAACATAAGCTACAAAGTGAGAGGCCTCACCCAGAGAGAGCTCTGCTGAATGGAGCCACTGCAGGCAATTCCGGTTCTGCCCACATAACTGCAGGATTGTCCCCTGTCATGGGGTGACGTTATGATGCTGGTATCCCCAATCGTGTGTTCTGTTCATGTTGGATATTATGTTCTGTGCTTCCACAACTGACTCTGAAAGTGAAGGTTTGTTTTGTCTTGTTATCAGCCGGTTCACCTCCCCCCATGGTCTGTTGTCTAGAAGTGGCTAGTGCTGGCTGGCTTGCTTTTGCTTTGCTTGGTTGCTTTTGATTGCTTGCTTTGTTTTGCTTGCTTCTGCTTTTGCCTTTGCATTTGCTTGTTAGTTAGTTTAGCTGAGCAGTCCAATTTTTTCCTGGACTGTTTTATTTCCTTTCCCTTTCCTGAATACCATTCCAACCTGCTCCGGACTGGGACCTGGGAAACACCGAGGAGCACCGAGAGCCTGCGTTTTGTGATCTGCAGCAGCCATCCCCAATGAGGGAGAGCAACCCCCAGCGCCCAGACCCAGGCGACCACCCCCAGGAGAGACTTTCTGGATTTGTCATCTCTTCAGAGTGGTGAAAGAGTTTTGTTGTCATCTGGTGTTCATTTTTTTTTGTGCTGGGGAGAGTTTTGTTTGTTAAATACACAGGTTCTTTTCCACTTCTCTCCGAGAAAATTCTTCGTGAACCAGGTGGGGAGGAGGGCCATGGGGGTTTGTTTTCTGGGGGCTCCTTCCAGAGGTTTTTCTTCCAAATTTGCTCTAAACTAGGACACCCTCTCTCAGTGATGAAAGCAGCACAAAACAAAAAAGGGTGCTGGGTGGGGGAATTTGCCATAAAACTTCATTTTACAATCAGCAAATAAAGACTTCCAGCATTCTTAAGCTACACAGTATCAAATAGCATTTGGTTCTTTAATGTAATGGTGTTGCCACGTTTCATTTATCTTTAAAAGAAAACTTTGTCTTCTGCTGAATGCAGGATAAACAAAGCTGGCTTTGGGCAGTTTCCAGAGCCCACTTAGAATATGATTTTTCTCAAAAAAGTAACAGTGTTTCAGCCTAAAAGTGAAAGCATGAGAGTGAAAGGGTGATTACACTAGCCTACTCCAACCCATGCACATTTTTCACCAGGAGCACTGTGGACTTGCCACAGCTGCACAGCCACGTAAAGGAGGGGATGACAAATGGCCACTTGTGCCTATGGCTGGCAAAGGAGTGAGAGTTGCTTGTAGCAGTGAAGACTGAAGGAAACATTCTCCAGGACAAAAAATAATTTGTGAGGAAGATATGGAAAGTGGTAGAATCTGTTCATGTGCAGTACACCAGGAAGAGTATAAGAGATAGGTTACAAAATAACTTTGCTGTCTCTAGTTCATGTTCCCAAATCTCTGAAAAAATGCAGCTCAACAAACAACAACCCTCCATGTGTCTCGGGGACAAAGAACTTCAGCAAGTGAGGGTTATCTTAGTGAGATACAGATTAAAAGCAGTGAGGCACCACTGTGCAGTACCGAATCACCATCTTGGCACTGCACCACCCAGGACAAAGCAGCACCATGCACAGGAGCATCACACTGTGCTACACTGCACCGAGCTCCTGCTGCTGCCTCAGGGCTTTCACTGCAACAGAGCAGCTATTGAGGCAGCAATCACAGTCCCTCTGTTCTCTCTGGCAAACAAAGAATAACAGTCAGGATCTTATGCATCCTCTGGGATATCTCAACTTGAAGGTTCCAATCTGCTCCAAGCTACCAAAATAATTCTGCCACTGTAGTGCTCTGTAGCTGCCAGTGCAGTCCTGCACACCCATCTCCAGCCAGGTGAGGTATGGAATGAAATGCAGCTATGAGCAGAAGAGCCCAGCACAGCCACTCAGCTGAACAGCTGCTCTCAGAGTCAGTGCTGCTGATGCATGCACACCTCACACACTTCTGCTGGGTACCTCAGGAAACACAGGAAGCTTTTTGTCCACATTGAATTCACTGAGGTTAGGTACCTGGATGCCCACTGGCACAATTCCTCTCCTGCTGAAGTAGGAGAATGAAGCAACCAATTTCTACTAAAAATATAGATAATAAGCCCAATAAAACACATTGACCACCATGAAAAACAAAGGGAAAAGCAATTTGGAGTAGTGGTCCACATTGCCAGGGTTCTGAATTGTGAAATAACCAATGATCCTGCGCATTTTGTTCCTCAAGACACATTTGATTTTCTCATGACTTTTCATGGTCAAGTCACTGCAGTTAACATTATTGCTGGAAATCTCAATGCTTGTGAAGCTGATTTTCTGTTTATAGCTAGTGATGGAATTTTTTAGGATGTTGGTGATGTTAACTTCTTCCATTTCTTCAGTCAGTTCATTTGCAAGCCCCTAGGAAACAAGAGTGCACGGTTTTAAGGTCTATCTTCCTCTGCAGAGGAAGAAGGCCATAAGGATAAAGACATAAGAGCACAGCTTCATATGTGGTCATCCCAATACTCAAACACACCTTTCAGCTGCATAATCCTAGGAGAGCCTGAGGTCCAAGAGATGCCTATTTCCACCACTGTATTTCTAGAGATATTTTTAGATCCTTGAGTAAGTTTTACTATGGGTAATCCAACATCCATCTCCTACAAGATATCCATCTCTTCCTATCTACACAGTAACTTAATGGCTGGGAACTCAGTATTGCGGTGAGAAACCTCCTTTTCCCCTCACAGGATCTGGGCCATTGATGACAACTGGACTACAGTCATACCCGATTATTAAATTTCTCACACTAAAAGCAGAGCCCTTGAATAATTCACTCTCACAATCCCCATGGAACACTGTGGGACAGATGTTTGGAATCATCTTCTGGGGAAGGAGGAAGAAGGGTTCAGCTTTCCTCTGGCAGAGGGAAGTACCCCCCTTATTGGAGTTATTTGGTAGAAGAGTGAAGAGTTGTGTTATACTGGCTCTTCTCTGACTGCATTTGAAAGGAGCAGTGGTGCTTCCTGCTCACATGAGCTCAGCTCAGGGCTATGGACCCAATCCAGTGCCAGGCCCAAGTGCCTTTCTGGATGCTCCCGTGAACCGAACAGGACTGCCAGTTATGGCTGCTGCTCCGAAGTCTGCCAGAGACACAGCATTCTTGTGCTATTCATGTGTTTGTTACACACAAAAGTTTAGATTTAGTGCCAATTAGGAGAAGCATTGTTGATGTGTCCATAGCAAGAGGACTATTTGTTTTGTTCATTTAACGGAGAACTAATTGCTGCCAGTCCAAGACCACTGGCCTTATTAAGGTACATCGAGCCTTACCTCTTCTGGTACTTTAGCTGCACACTTGTGTGAGGAGCTGTAGTGAGCCACTGCATACTCCACAAGGGCACCAAAGATGAAGCTGAAGCAGATGCCAAGATAAACATCAATGGCCTTAATGAAACAGTTGGTTTTTGAAAGTGAACTTCGTGAACCGATCATCAGAGTTGTCATAGAAAGAACTGTTGTAACTCCTTGGAAAACAGAGAGACCATTTCTTGTGGAAACTTTGGAGAAGTCTTGGCCTACCCTTCTGTTCATGTCATTGCTCTTTATTGCTAGCTGGTTAAAGCACATCACTTCTTACCAAATCCAAATCATCTATCATAGCAACTGAAATACTTTTGTAGCATTCACTAGCTTCACATAGGCTCTCCCTGTCTTTGGCAGCTTGGCTCTAACAGGCAGTTGGCTCTCTTCTTTTTCATGCTTTCAGTAAAAAATTCCCTCCACCCTCCATCCTGCTTTCTCCAAAGCACACCACAAAGATCCTGTGCCCTGTCCTCTACTCTCTGCAATGGATCTCCTGAGAGCTTCAGCCACACATAGCCCTGCAGGTGGGCACGTGTCCCTGCCACAGCATCTCCTCCACACCAACCCAGCTCTGCCTCAAAGAACAGCAGAAGATGAGCAGATCATTTATCCCTGAGCAGGTAGCTCAAGAAAAGTACCATCTACCCAGCTTTTAAAGGCTCCTCTGTCTGCTTAAATCTTCTCCATTCCTTAGGCCAGAACTCACCAATGCAGGTTCTTGCAGGCACTGAGTCCAGTGTGATCCAAAAAGAAATCCAGGATAACATGACAAGCAGAGTGGAGGGCACATAGGTCTCCAAAATGAAGTAAAGGACATTTCTTCTCAGTTCAAACTGTAATATGAGTCGTGGGTAACTGCCTGTTTATGAAAGGAAGAGACTTAGTGAATGTGAGGTTCCCAAGGACCCCTCAAGTAGAACTGGGACAGCCCAGCACCAGCCCACCAGCTGCTGGAGCTCAGCAGAGCATATGCAGGTAACACACCTGACACGGGAGGACACACACAGCACTGACAGGCAAAGAGGCATCTGAACAACCCCATCTGAACTGCACATGCCTTGCAAAGGGGCTCCTGCCCCTGAGCATAGTGGGAATGTTACAGCAGGGCCTCAGCTCCGAGCAGAGCAGGGCTGATGCTCCCACTGTCTCACACTCAGCAGAGCACCTTTCCCAACACCTTCTCTGAAGGGCAGTGCCAGGTTCAGCCTTACCTGACAGCTGAAAAACAGACAAAATATTTGTCTCTTGATGTCAGCAGGCTCTAGCTCATATCCCAAAGCATCCCTGTGCCTTATCATCACAGAGAATCAGACTCCAATTTTCATTACTGATTTGTGATCTTTGATAATGGTATATTTTTGAGCTCTCCATCTTTTAAAAACCAGTTTGTTGTAAATACTGACATAAGGGTTCTGAGGCTGGATCACTAGTGTTTTCAGGATGTATTTCTGCTCTATAAACAATAATTCCCACTGAAATGTAGAAACAAAGTCCATGTTGTTCATGGGCTGTGTAACAAAACAACAAAACATTGTTATTTTTAAAACCTTGTCATGCTAAGGAAGTTTTGCCCCCTTTCATACTATCTGTAATTGAAGAAAAGAGTATTTTACATGGATAATGAAAAAGACATTGAATTCTGATCTAAAAAATATGTTATTCCATCATGATAGAATTGTAATTTACAAACAGATGAATATTTTAAGAATTAATTTTACTCCTAGTTACTGTAAACATTGCTCTCCTCAGTATCTATAGACTACACACTTGGATAGAAGGATTAGAGTTCCTTCAGGTGGAGGAAGATAGGAAGAAGGGAAAAAAAGAATTTAAAATCCATCAAATGAATAGAGTATATTTTAAGCTTCCATCTTTCTGTGGATTTCCGTCTTACAGAATATCCTGACTGTAACTAATAGGATGTCACCACCTTTCTGTTAATCTCTTTTTGTGAGATTAAGATCTGCTAAAGGCTTTACTGGTTCAGGACTGAGTCAAATGATCTTGGCCCACAGAAAGAGAGGAGATGGGATGAGGAACATCCAAGTGCTTTTCCTGCTTTTTTCTCTCCCAGGTTTACCTGTCTCCTGCTGTGACTTGGAGACCAGGGTGTGGTAGTGCTCCACTGTGTACTGGGAGAGACGCAGCTTCTCGATGCCATGCACGGAATTGTTTCCCCTCAGCCAGGTGAAGGTGACATCATTCTCATCATAGCCCCCTGAGGAGAACACAGGCGCTGTGTGACTGCTGTGGCCAAGGAGAGTCCAGTTATGTCCTGCTCTGTGGGGAGCAGAACCCTGACCCCAGCACTGCAGACTGCACAGAGGCCCCTGAGCTGTGTCTGACCATGCAGGGAACATTGGCTGTGCTTCCTTCATCGCTCTTCATCTGCCTCTCCGGATGTGGACAGGAGCACACACCTCTGGGAATGACACACAACGTGCAAGGCTGCTGAGAGCCTCCTGCAGTTGTTTACATGGGGTATTCATGTTTTCAAAGATCATCCATTGCTGTCATACACAGCTCGATTACACGCAATGGGATATTAGTACTGCTGTGGTTAACTCTCAAACACAGTCTCTCTCTTCAGACTTAGAGGAGAGCAAGAGAAACACAGTGGTTAAGAAAGAAAATTCAGATTCCACTGAGCCCCTTACCACAGAGCAGAAGCACACTTCATTGATTCAAGTGCTTCAAAACATCAGAAAAAGCATTTTCAGTTAGTCAGGAGCTTACAGCTGAGACTGCTGTGTGGTTATGAACCAGACTCCCTTGACTGGGTACACATTGTCCAGAAAACCTGCTCACAAAAACAACCTTTTCTACACAACATTCCTCCTATCCTCAAAGGCATTAAGTTACTGAGGACAAATAAATGGACACAGCATTTAGATAATACCAAATTCCTACCTCAAAGCAGTGGGACTCTATATATGCCATCTGAGTGTGTGCCTCCAAGGATGACATAACCTCAGGTTAGACTGAGGGATACCTCAGTCTGAAGGGTAAATCTTGTACTGAGTTGCCAGCCTGCCATTCCCTTCAAAAATTTGACTTAATTTAGAAAACAAGTCCATCAGCTTCACTGATTTAATTCTTTTATTAAGAGCCCTTCTTTGAGACCATGAGTAGGGACGCTGTGATTCTGATAATAACCCATTTGTCCTGGTAGATGGGATCAGATGAAGTTGCAGCTCTATTTACAGCTAATTGTGTTTTCGTATTAGACACAAATTACCAGAGCTTGGGCGTGATGAACTCCTAAATTAGGTGTCCAGAGCATGAATCCCTGAGTAGAATCCTAAGCATGAGACTTTTCAAAGTTCCTAAGTGGTTTTTTAAATTGTGGTTAATCAGGAAAATTTTCTAAGTGATAGATTGTTGTTAATTCATCTGGTGTGTATTTAAATAGCATTATTTCTGGGCACTTATCCTAATGAAATCTCCAGTGGGCAATATGTATGTAATTTCATTGGAATTATATTGCAACTGAGCATGATGTAGGACCCAATCAGTTTTAAACCAGGCCTAAACATGCTCCTCTTTAGCTGAAGAGGCCAATCATTATTATTTCAGGAGCTATTCTTTGTAATAAAGTAAACTGTAGTGAACTAATATGATTTTAATGTGAAAATAATATGTGATTCCCTAGGTGCTTCATGCTGCAACCCCAGAAGTTAAAAATCTGGTCTTTTCCATGTTGAGATGGTGGAGTCTGGTTTTGAGTGCTGCTGCCTGCTCATCACAGGTCTGGAGCAGCAGCACTGCAGTGGCTGAGCTTTGGGATAACAACCCTGCAGTGGCCCACATTGCCCTGGAGTCTTTCTCAGCCAGCATTGCCAGAGGTGAGCTTTTAATCTGAGAGCAGAACTCACTGATAATTCCTCTTCTTGAGACTTCCCAGTCTGAGACTCTTCAGTTGTTGAGGGTCCCATCCTCTGTATCCCCTCCCTAGTGGGGGGCAGGTATTACAAACCTGGGTTTGGCCTTAATTTCAGCTCATGAATTTGAGAGCCATGTTCAACTCTAATTCTAGTGAGAACCACACTTCCCAATGTCCTTTTACAGTGGGGATTTGTGGGGTGCAACAGGTATTAGCTACCTAAAGATGTGAGAATTGCTCCTTGTACTCTATCACAGACACTTATCCCACAAGTTAGTTTTGAAGAAACTGTGTGTTCAAAAGGACCTGAATTTTGAAAACCAACCACCATTACTTCATCCTTTCTCTGCAAGACTGAATTATCTACACTTTAATAAATATTCTGTATTACCACTTTTTTGCATAAACTGCACGGTGACAGGAATTCTCTGGGCTGTGGATTAGAACACAAACATTTGAAGAATGATGACATAGAAGTTGTTTTCTTTTGAACATTGTAATTTGCAGGAATAAAAATCTACTCCAGAAAGCCACCGTGCATAATCCAAATTTTCAAGATATGTAGTTACTTATTAATAAACAAATTTAGAGTTTTCTAAAACATTATACTTACAGCTTTCTAGCTGCAGTCGGCATGTTTGTGTGTCCATAGGGTATTTTGACAGGTCCATGTTACAGGCAACAGTAGTTGTGATTCTGTAGAAAAAGAAAGGACTCAGAAAATTGTAATAAAAGCATGTTTTACATAGCAAACTGAATCACAAATCTCTGCTCTAGAGAGCAGAGTTAGATTATTGGACCTATGATATGAATTAACTGAGAACCCTCAAGAACAAGCACTCTCTGCAGCTATGCCAATGAAAGTGTAGCCCAAGGAGGAAATTTGCTTTGATCTGGTGGGATATAGAATGCAGATTCACTTTTTTTCCCCATTGCTACAATTTGCTCATCTTAAGAAGTCAGCACTTGTGACATGAGGTGCAGTGACTAACTGCACACATAGTCTGGATTTCTCTGAAGTGGAGGTAGGTGAGTGTTACTCCACAGCTGAGGCAACTGGGACCCAGTTAATGCAAGCTAAGGAGTGCACTGTAGGAATTGCAAACTCAAGTGCTGTGCACCTTCCTGAAGTTCATGGACAAATACACTTCTTGGTAAAAAACAGAAGTCATCATTACATGGCACTGGATAAGCAAATGGTTTCCCAATATCAGTTGAACTTTTACTTTGTGATGTCCTCCTTCCATTTCTCCCCTGCCCTCATCTGACTAGATTTTTCCTCAGTGACAACTCAACTCGTGAGCTTTCTGAGCAGGCCTCAGGACACAGCATGTATTGTGATGGGGGTCCTGATCCTTGACTGGCATTTCCAGAAGCCAGAACAGGGGGAAATGGATCAGCAGAGAATGATCACAGCTGGCTTGTTGACCCCAGGCTCATGACCTGTGAGAGCTGGTACCTGCTCCTGTCCAGGGTAATTCTGGAAATCTATTGTGAGCCAGCAGCAGCAAAGCCAAAGGTCTCTGTACCTTAAGGCGTACAAGACAGTGCCATTAGAGAACAGCCTGACGAGGCGGTTGCCCACGGTGACGTCATGCAGGAAGGACCTTTTTGACTCCACAATGTAGGTGTCCGGCACCCAGAGCAACTCCACCAGGCGAGCATCCAGCGTGAAGCTCTTGTTGCCATGAAAGACCAGTCGCGGGTCTGTCCAGCGCTGCCGCAGGGAGATGGTGGCTGTGTAATCCTGAGAAACAGAGCAGAGCCTGGGGATGTGTGCCCAGGCACCTGCACCACACAGCTGGGGCACACTACATGTGTGACAAGGGACAGAGCACATCCTCATTCGACCTATCACAGCCAAGCTTCAAGCTTCACTTTCATCACACTTTTATTCACTCTGTAATATTTCTAATACATTTGCACTCTAAGGTGTGGAGTTTGAGGAATAAAGATTATACTTACAGTACTTTATGTTTTTAATGAGCAGTTATTATAACTGATGCTTTTGTGACCATTTTGCAGGTAAGAGAACAGATGGGAAGCACACACTTGAGGCCACCCCACAAGTCATTGACATTACAGATCAGTCATTGTCTAGAGCTGGGAAACTCCACACTGTAAATCTGGTCCTATAAAGACCAGAGCCTAGAGCTGGGAAACTACATGCTATAAATCTGATACTATAAATCTGGTCATCAAAGAGGCACTTTGGAGAAAAAAAAGAAAGTTAATCCAACCTGTTATGTCAGGGGAAAAAATATATATCTCATTAAAAAAACCTCCAAACAAGTAAAAAAAGATAACCTGTGCCTTGTATTTTAATGGGAATTTTGAATCTAAGAATACTGGGATTAACTTGAGTTTGGCCTGCCAAACTGTCTGCAGTGCAGACAGACAGTGGGACAGAGCTCTCCTTTGCTTTTAGTTTTTTTTTTTATCTAGCTGAGGCAGAGAAGTTGCCTGGATTGTGTTTTTTTTTTTTTCCTTTTTCTTGGAAATGTTCAAACTTGCTCTGGACTGAAAATCCAGAAAAACCCCAGAAGCTCACACCTGTGGCCCAGTGGCACCAGGACACAGCATTCCAGTGCTGGAGGGACTGTTAACAGACTGAATAAGATGAGCTACGGCCCATGAAAAGGACTTTCTAAATTTGTCATCTCTTTAGAACAGCGAGAGGTTTTACTGTTTAATATTATTCATTTTTAAAGCTTGTGAATACTTTGCTTATTAAATAACCAGGTTTTTCCACTTTTCTCTAAGGAAATATTTTCCTGAACCAATTGGGGGAGGGGCCACTTGAATCTGCATTCTAGAGGAACCCCTTTGGGAGTTTCCTCCCAAATTTGCCCTAAACCAGGACAACAGTCTGCAGTCATAAATGAGCTCTGTGTTCATCCCAGTGCTGAAAGTTGTCAACAGCCCCCGAACAGCAAAGCAGTTTCAAAATGACCATTTCTGTGCTGGATACACAGGAATACATGTGAAGTCTCTCAGGCATATCCCAATCTTATCTTGTAAAATAAAAGTTTTTTCACTTACCATGTCACTCTCAGATATACTAGAAATACTTGCAATGTCCAGACTCATTGCAATTTGTACAGGTTCTCCTGCAGAGGGAATGAAATGCTTCAGCAGAGAGAAGGGAAGGGTGGAGGGCACAGTAAAGCTACTCAGGACACTGTGCAGGGTGGGCACTGTTCTCAGCCTCACTCACTGTCACTAAAACTGCAGAGGCCCAAAGGGTCAGACACAGTTTCACAGCATTAGGCTCACAAATTCTACGATCCGAAATGCAGTTGTCACTGTTAGGGAGCTGGAGTTCTGTGTTTGGTGATGGTAGCAGGGAGCAAATACCCGTTAGCAGTGGCTGCAAAGCTCAGGAGTTTATCAGCAGCATTTCAGCGGCATTTGCCATTGGACAGGCAGCCTGGGCCACTTTGTCCCTTGATCCCAGCCCACAACAGGCACGGAGCAGCCAGGCCAGGAACCTCTGCACAGAGCACTTCCCACATCTCAGGGAGCGCTGGGCAACCCCGGTTCCTGGTGGGGAGCCACCGAGAGGAGAGAAGGTCCCCGATTCCCGAGAAAGGCACTCCTGAAATGCGGAGCTGCAGCGGCCCCCGCCCGCTTCCAGCTCCCGGCCCAGAGCCCGGGAGCCACCGCGAGAGGGCAGCACCGCCCGGGAGAGGGGAGAGGGGAGAGGGGAGAGGGGAGAGGGGGAGAGGGGAGAGGGGGAGAGGGGAGAGGGGAGAGGGGGAG
>QUSF01000103.1:69686-123500 GCA_003676055.1 Chloebia gouldiae | reverse complement strand
GGGAGAGGGGAGAGGGGAGAGGGGACAGGGGCAGAGGGGACAGGGGACAGGGGACAGGGGGAGAGGGGACAGGGGGACACAGGGATACAGTGACACAGAGACACATTGACACGGGGACACGAGGACCCCACGCCAGGCTGGGCTCCGAGCGTGGCTCGATGCTTTCCAGCACAGCCCTCTCTGCCTGCGTGACAGCACAGCAGTGCCTTTCCTCGTGGAACTGCTGAAACTCCTGTTCGTCGTATTACTCACAGTGAGGAATGACCAATGGACACAATTTCTGAAACTCTTTCCAGGTGGTTTTGGCTTTGATTGTTTGTTTTAAATGGTTCAGAAATATATTTCATTTGCAGAAGATGTGTATATTTTAAAGCAGCTGTTGTTCACATCTCTGTCTATTCAGACTCAAGCCCACTGTGTTTGCTGACCACAGGACCCAGCTGTGAGGACTCAGCGTCCGGGGGAGGTCACACCAGAGTCCCGTCTGGTTTTGTTTAATATTTGCTGCAGATGCAGTGGATTTCTGTTATGTTGTAGAAAAGCATCTGCTCACTGGTGTCACAGGATTTAGAGGAGCTTTTCTAGTCCTGCATCAGGTCAGCCATTCTAGGCAGGGCAAGAGAGTAAATTCTGTAGGCTCAGGCATTTATTTCCATGGCCAGAAAAAGGAAGCAGCTCAGGGTTGCCAGTATCAGCAGGTCTGTCTGCAATGGGAAATAGCCATGGCCTTGTGAAAGCTGATGGGAATTTTTTCTGTCAAGAAGGGTTTCATTAATGGTTCAGGCACAAAACCAAAATTAATAGAAATAAAAATGGTAATTGCTGTTTCTTAAACTTTCAATGGTATTTTTCAGGTTCTGAATGTCATTCTGGAAACCTGTTCCTCTGTGTGACACAGCACTCACCTGGAAGGTGGGAGACCTGACACCCAAATTGCTCAATAGCCTCAGATAAGTTCGTAAATTCCTGCCTGCTCCCAACTCGACAGAGTCTCACTAGGGTTTGAAACAGATTTGTGTCTCAGTGTGAGGTGAAAGCATGTGTCAAAAGTCAACATTCCTGGCAAGAAGAATGGCTTTGTTCCTCTATAGCTGCATAAATAGCTATAATAGCTGTACCTGACCAAAAGTAAAGCAGAAAATCACAAGGGTCAGACTCTAAACAAAAGCTTGTACAGTTAGAGCAGAATTTAATTATTTAGTCAAGTCTTTCATAGAGATGTTAAAGTTTATAAAGTCCCTACTCTTCACCTCACAGCTGGACCTGTTCCCAAGCCCCACACATACGTGCACCAGCTATTCAAGACAGTAGTGGATGCATAGAAAGGAGGGCAGCCTGGGACGCCAACTAATTTCAAAGAAAGACAGCTTTTGAAACTGCAGCATCCTATAGCAAGGTTAAAGCCTACTATCCCCTCCACATGAGCATAATAGACGTGATTTTAAATGCTCCCTTGTATGGAGCCAACATACCACCAAAGTAGGGCCGGAGGTATTTGTTGTACCCCATTGTGAGTTTCTCAAATCCAGGGAGGGACGTTGTGCCCTTGCCATGCAAGCTGGATCCATGACCCAGAGAGCTCCTGGGGACACAAACACCAACTGTTACATGCTGGGCTGGGCACATGTGGTGTGCAGTTGCAGCTGCTTCCAGCTTGTGCTCAAACAAACAGACAAACGAACAGTATAAAATAGTTACTAAAACCAAGTAGATAATTGAAATCACAAGCATTTTCTCACATTGCTGTCTTGGCTGAATAATTAGCACCTTCAAGAGGTGGTAAAATGGTAAATTGCCTCAGCTGATAGCTACAGATTGAACACACAGTATCTTTAGAATGTTCTTAAAATACCAGAGAAAAATTAAGCAAGATCTGTAGATCACAAGTCTGAGCAATAAACTCCGATCTCCCCTTCCCACTCCTTCTTGTACAGTCTATATAAGGAATATAATTTTTTTCCTTCCATTTATGACAACCTAAGACAAATCTTACAGCCCAACAGCTCCTCCTCTCTAATCTCTAGTTCCCTAAATAAGCTTCATCCTAATAACATGTGAGTGTCAGCTTCTACAGCTGCTATCAGGAGTAATACTGGAGGGGAAAGGTGGAGGACTGTGCACTTCACAGACACCCCCTCAGCTCTGTGGGAAGTGCAGCTCCAGCTGCTGGGTATACTGAGGGTCCAACTCTAGATTACAATGTCAAAATTTATATTCTGTGGCTGGTCATTGAAGGCAGAAGCTGTGTTTTGAGGCTGACAGTGAGGAGACAGGGTTTGGACTGTAACAGGTGACTGTTAAGGTACAGGGTGGCACAGCCTCACCTGAGAAAAGTGTAACTGAGTCCAGGGTTAGGAGTTTGTTTGTGCTTTGGGCAGGAGGAGGTAGGAGGCAGAGCCTTTCCTGCTCCCAGTGCCAGGACCCTGCCCTGGGCAGGAAGCAGCCATGGAGTTACTCACAGCTCTCACCAAGGGTTTTTCTTATGTTTCCTTCACAGCTGGGTTAATAGGGCCTTGGAGCTGCAAGATTTAGATTAAACGGGACCTCACAGCAGAATCAAGTTTTGCACAGTATATATGTTCAACAAATTTGAGACTTGTACATCCAAGGATGGTAATAACAGAGCTGGGAGCCTTATGGGAGGCATTTCTGGTAAAAAAACTACAACCTGTGCTGGTTCTGAACAGGAAATCAGGGGTTGCACTTTTAATGGGCAATGTAGTTTAGGGATCTATGCAGATTGCTCTCTCCTATACCACATCCCTGACTGCACCCTGCCACCTTTGGGTGGGCTGGATAACTGGAAGCATAGTTTCCTTTTGACCTACATTATTTATGTGAAACATCATTCAAAGTTTCCCTTTAAAACAAAACAAACCCTACACTTACCTTTGGGTTGGAAGGAAAAAACACAGACCAAAGTAGGAAAAATATCTGAAGAACATGTCTGGAGATTGCTTCTGTATTTGCTCTGCTTGTCTGTAAAGAAGAAAAGAAAGACAAAGTCTTGTGGTTTAAGAAAAATTAATTTAAGGGAAGGAGACAAGGAGAAGAAATGCTGCACAGTCAGAACCATCACAGAGTGATGTTTAACATACCTGATACACATTGGCTTCTGCCCTTTTTCCTGGCTAGTATAATTTTTTTAGCATGTTCTATCACTTACCACATAAAAAGCCCTGGTGACACTAGCTCCTCTCCTCTCAGTATGGGATGGCAATTAGCTGATGTTGAGAATGGCACCATAGGAAGGGATTGATTAAATATGAAAGTGTGTGGGTAGCTCCCAGAGCAGATGCTGAAGCCAAGAGAGATCCTGCCCACAGATGGCAGTTTCAGCCTCTTTTAGTCCCAGGCTCCCCTGCCCAGCCTCACAGAAGCGCTGTAACTCTGTGTTCCATTGATTGTATATCCCACATTAATTGTGGGATAAACCCCTGCTATTAGCAGCAACATGGCAAGCCACCCAGCATGCAGCAGAGCATGAGGTCATTGCACTTCAAAGGGGTTTTGTTGACATTTCTGGGAGTGGAACCAAGTTTGGCTGCTGGCCCAAGACTCCTCAGGCTTGTCCTGGCCTTGGAGCAGGTGCCACAGTGGCAGCTCTGATCTGTGCTCTGCTGCACTCTGATCTCCAGCTACCTGCTGCAGGTGCTGCTCCAGTCACACACCTTTTCTTTCAGACCTAGCACCTCTCTCCTCATACATGGCATTTAGAGCCTCAGCTTCCAATGTGGCTACACCATAATAACCCAAATATAATGAGTTTTCTGCTTGGGTTAGATCCTTCCTGTAGTAGCTCCCCACAGCCCAGGGGACACTCTGCCTCCTCAGCCAGATGCACAGCTCTGGTGCTGTGCCATGGGACAAGCAGAACACCAGGAAATAACACTGAGCCTGTAGAACACCCAAACATTCAAAGCACTATGAATGCAGTGCATCCCACTGGAGAAAGGATGGGTTTTTTTCAAAACACAATATGCTACAATACCAGTCCCACATCTGAATTTCCAACAAGGCTTTTCTCTTCTAGCCCATTCTCTGAAATGGTACTCAGATGTTTCTAGATGCTCTCAATGGCTCACTATAATGTGAGGATGCAGGACCAGAGAGAGAATCATTTACCCACTCACAGCCATGTTAGAGCATAATTTTGATTGAAAAGAAGGAGGATTGGTTGAGGTTGTTTAAAAAACTTGTATGAAGAAGTTAATTTTACAAATCACACTTCAGTTAAAGTATGACACTTCATGAACTTCAGCTGAGGAACCTCTTATGAGCATCCCTAATGAATATTTCATGTCTTGCAAAGGATGACTGTGAAGACAATAAATATACCAAAGACTGGGAGGCAGTGAAATGGAAATCTATAAGTACTTCTGGGCAAGAGAAAGGTGACATCAGTGCCCAGAGCTGAATATAACCACAGTATTTCTTCACTGCTCAATGTATCAGTTGATACAATGGCAATTCTGCTGTTATAGGGCAGGAGCTGTCATCAGAGATTACCACTAGTGAGAAGAAACTGTAATAAGGTTGTGTATTTATGTTTCTCTGTCCAATAAAGGGTTTCATTTTCACAGAAAAATGTAGCCTTAAACACTGTTTGGTGACCAAGGGCAAAGTCAATACACCAAGAGGCTACAGCAAACATATGGCCACAAAATCCTCAGTGAACATGTCAGAATTTTTCTTCCAAGCTTCCAGGTAACAGGTAAATGTCAAAGAAACTGTGCAGTTCCCCTGGTAATTCAGGATTACTTTCCTTGGTCATGTGTGATGGCCATGACAAAGGGAACTGGTTTCCCCTGCAGCCCCGTGCTGGCAGGCACAGCTGGGGGAGTTCAGCACTCAGTCCCTGCCCTCACAGTCACTATGTGTCCCGGGCCATCCCTGCAGGGGAGAAGCAGCAGGGACTCGCTGACCTCTCCCAGCAGGAAAGGAATGACAGACAGGCTCGTTTTATTCTGTCTCTATTCTGGCTGAGCACCTGCCACGGCAGCACCTGCCCAGGATGGGAAACGGGCCGGCAGGGCTGAAGGAAGGGAGTGAGGATGAAAGGAGCTTGCAAGTGACTTGAAGTGAATCGAAGGTTTGACAATACTGACAGATAAGCATGTAAAGAAAAAATAGGAGATGGGGCCTCAAGGAGCACAGTTCAGACACAATCATTCGTCTTACACTTCTATTAGTCTGCATTTCGGCAGGGCAGTGAAACACTCCTCACTGCAGGAATTGTTTGGGAAAACTAGCCACATACCCCCCTGAGCAGCTCCACAGCCCGCATGTACCCAACACATTCACTTTGCTCTTGCATGCAGCACAGTAAAAGGTGCACTGCAGCTGCATATCCTTCCATGCCAATGTTCAGTTTCCTCAGTAAATACTCAATATCTACAATAAGCCCAAAGGTATTTAATCTGGATTGATTTCTACATGACCTTGTTTTTAAAGACCATTCAGCACCATGTTTCTTAGTGCAATATTGAATTTAATACAGTAGTAAAACAAGCAAGAATTTTTTAAAATTCAGAACAGTTCTCATTTTAAATCACTCAAGACATAGCATAAATGTGCCCAACTTCTAAGAACAGAGAAATTAAGGTACACAGAGGTCAAGTTATTTGTCTCGAGTATCATCAGTAAGACTATCTGTCAAGATGAATGAGCCTTCTGCAGAACACGGACCAACAGCTCCTCGCTCAGATCATACCAGGCTCACACCTCTCCAAGAAATGCTGACAGCAGCAGCACTGGCAGCCACACGAAGGCACTGCAGCGTTCCCGCTGCTGCTGTCTGAGCCCGGCACTTCGGAGGAACCGCAGCAGCACCCTCCAGATGTGCATGCCTTATTTCCCTCCGCATTCTCCACATTCCATTCGGATTCACTGGCCCAGACCTTGGGACACTCCCTGCTGGGGCATGGAACTTGGCCGGGGGCAGGCATTGGTCTGCCAAGTACCAGCTTTATTTAAGCTAATCCTTCACACAAGTGACCATCAATAACTGCTAACCTACTTCCTAAAAGACACAGATTAATTGATAGAATATTATAACTCCTTTAAATATTAGTGTCCTAACAGGGAGACAATTGCACGGGGCCTAGAGACTCTTCCACTATTCGAAATTATGCCCCAGCCTTAAATAAATTAACTCAATAAGTGTCTTACCATGAATACAAATTCCTGATTAGGGCTTGCAAATAAAATCATTTAGAGCTATTCTCTGAGGAAAGATAAGGTGCTTAAACTTGCAAAACAGCAGAGGCGTCTATATTCCTTTGTCTTTTGTTTTAAATGAACTGCTTTGTTTTACACTCAAGGCATCCCTTTTAGAAGGGAGGAGGAAGAATCTGGGAAATTATTAAATTTTTTATTCTGGGCTACAGTTTCGGTTCTGCAAAGATGCAGATGTCTGCTCCAAACTCCAAAGGCAGGTCAGGGCCAGGCCAGCTCTGCCCCAGGGCTGCCCAGTGCCATTAGCAGTGCATCCCTGCAGCACGGGGCACCTGCAGGACACAAGGAGGAGTCCTGGCTGGTGGCATTGGCCAGCAATCTGTGCTGCTGCCTTGCTTCCATCGGTGCTGGCAGGAAATGGACATGGCCACCAGCTCTGAGAAACTTATTCTGGATCCCTGAAGCTGGAGGGAGCTATTCGCCTTGCCCCGAGGTCAAATTTTATCTCAAAAGTGGATGCAATGTTTCTGGTTTTACTTTTCAGTTTGTACATGTGAACAGTTAAGAACTGCAAGGTACACATGAAGGACACAATTCAGGATTAAAAAAGAGCCTCACTGATTCCACTTGACTGAAACAGAAAGGTTTTTAGAAGAGACCACAGATTCAGCTTATTTCTTTTGCTGTAGATAGAGGGAAATTCCAATGAAAGTCACACACAGAGACCCTTAAAGACAGAGAATTTTACAAGTGGCTCAAGGAGGTTGCTTCAGCAGCAGCCTCCTCCTTCTCCATGCCTTCTCTTTGCTGCACTGGCTTTGCTGTACCCAAGGGATGCATCAGTGAGCTGCTGAGCTGTTGTTACACAAACCCTCCCAGCAGGAATGCTGCTTGTATGCTGCAGCTTTTACCTACAGCATCTCAATTCCCTTCTGAGCTCCCTGAGGGCTGGGAGAAATTTAATGCAGGTCTCAAAAGTGAGAAATTGACACAAAAAGAGAGTGTGGACAGGGAGAGGGGGTGAAGTCTGCCTGGAGAGGAGGAGACACAAGCAGTGACAAGAGTGATTCTCTCTCCTCTCCTCTCCTTACTGGCCCCCACATCCCCAGGACTGGGAACTTACTGTAGTGCCTGAGCTACCATGGGAACTTCAGGCACCCACTAGTACCTGTGGGGACCATTTCCCAAATCCTGGGTCAGAACTCCCAGCTGCCTCAGTTTCCCCACAGGCCTCACATTTACAGTTGCCTGCAGTCACCAGCCCCAGGATGGCCCCAGTGGCCAATGCTCACCCCTGGATAGCCCACACAGACACCACCAGCACAGGCCCGTCAGATTTAGGGCCAGCGAGCTCTTCAGGTTGAGCTGTGGGAAGGTGTACTTGTGCTAAGATGTACTGAGAATACTGTCAAAGCAACCTGCAAAAGGTAAGGTGTGAGCAGTGACTTGCCAGCCGCGAGCAGCCGATCGCAGCCCTGCGGAGGGCGGCGGCAGCGCTCGTCCCTGTGGCAGCCCTGCTGCCCCCCGCTCTCCAGCACCTCGGGGTCCCCGCTCTGTCTCCGGGTGCTGCTGAGCTCGGCTCTGCCGCGATGCAGCCGGGGCTGATCCTCGCTGGGGCCAGGGATCCTGGCACAGATTATTCCTTAACAGGCTGCTCTGTGTGCTAGCACAGGACCACAGAGGGAGGAATACCTTACCAGCCCTAATCTGGCTTTACAGCCTGCTTGCTGCTTTCGTTCTGCCTCCCAAGAGCAGAATTAATTGCTGGGCTGCTCTTTAAGAAATGTGCAGTGCCCACAGCAAAGTCAACAAACCTGCTGTGTTCTGAGCAGGGCCCATGTGCCAGTGATGCTCATACCAGAACCAGAACTACACGTCAAGTAAGAGCAAAAATTCTGGACTGATGGTTTTTTTCAATCTGTAACCCCATTTAATTATTTCCATTATAATGTTGCCTATGACAACCTGTAAACATTTTATCTCTGTGTGCATCAGCACCCAGTGCTCATGATTTTAACTCCACTTTAAAGACAACACAATTTAAATGTAAAAGAAGGTTGGTGTAACCTCTTGTAAGATACAGGAATGAGTTTGGGAACTGACAATTAATTTGACACACAGTTTTAAGTGCTCAATGTTCTGTTATTATCCCAGATAAATGCACAATTGTGGTTTTATCTTTGGCCAAAGCTCTTACCTGATATGATGTCATTCCTTTTTTGCTCCCTAATTTGTTAAATAAATATTCTATCCATACAAGTGACTTTGACTGTCAATTTTAACTACACCAGATTAGGATTATTGAAAGGAACTACACCAGATTATTGATTATTGATAGGATTATTAGGATTAGGATTATTGGAAATAGTTGTGTACTGTTATGTTAACAGGATGAAATACACTCAGAGACAACAAATCAGATCAAGATGTACTCATTAAATGAGCTGCAGTAAGTACTAGTTTCTAGTTTTCATGTTCAAGAGAGAGAAAATTATCTCTACTGATAGTGTCTGGTATTTGGAACTGTTCTGAACACCATAAACATCAAAAAAGCTTAATTAAAGGTTTTCTTTTAGTTTAACTTTCCCCGCAAAGGACCTAGGCCTATATTGTTCTGTCAAGAGAGGGGTGAGGAATATTTTTAAGGAAAAAATCCCAAAACACTTTAAATTAATCCATGATTGCTTTATGCTGCTCTGCAAATGAGACGGCACTGACCAGTGGGATCCACCCCAGGGGCACAGTATCTCCACTGAACAGCCACAGTGCCTTGGGAGATGAGGGTGCAGCAGGGAACCCCACAGCTCTCAGCATCTCTCCAAGCATTGCAGCAATATACCCAATTCAAAATCTTTTGGATTCTCATTTTGTCCTGAACTGTCACAGAGTGCAGACATAGACGCATGCCATTGTTTTGCTGTTGAGATAACTGGACATTGACTATAGGACAACACTTCCTATTATTATTTTCACTATCTGAGAATAATTCTTGCTGAGGAGCTCTGGCCGGTGGAAGACTGTGGCTTCATGTTATTCATGTGGGATATTCGTGCTCCCAGCAGAGGAGTGAAAGAGCAGATAAATGTCTCACCTGAAGCTATTGTTCTCTGCTGTTACAGGTGAGCACCGGTCCCGTAGTGCTTCCCCAGGAGCTCCAGCATGGCAGGCATGGGAGCTGCTCCTTGGCAGAGTTCCTCAAGCACAGGTTTGTCAGCTGCCAGGTGTGTGTGCTATCTCCTCTGGTAAGGAGCTCTTCTAAAAGCTTCCCCAACGAACACTTCAGAATTTCCAAAATTAATGTCCAAGGAGCAAGCCTTTCCTCCTTTTGGGTGAAACAAAATGAAGTGAAAAAATCACCGAAGTTCACATGGGTTTATCTTTTTAAATTTATCAAAGAGTGCTGGTAGGTTTGCAGGAAGGAAGACAGCTCTCATTACTTAGGATGGGTTGAGGTGCGGTAGTCTTAAAAATGCTTCAGCAAAAGACAATACAGTAGAGAAACATATTTTGCGTTTAAAAATAGTTTCAACAGTTGTTAAAATGGATTAAGTAATGGGTTTTTTTTTCCCTGTATCAGCAAACGGAGAAGTGCAGACGAGGTAAAAGGGTAACTCTAGGAATGAGGAAATAGTTTCATCTAATTTACTTCAGCCTGAGGTGAAACATTAACTCAGCTCTGAGCTTTGATGGGGTGTAAATAGCCTGAACAAAAACACTGCTGCACTTGCTTTTGAGGGTATAAACTCAGAGGTCTTCAAAGCTGTGAATGGTTTCACAAAACACACCTTTCATTTTACTAAAGCATTCACTGAAACGTTTACTTTGGAGTAGATTGTTTTGAACACTGTGGAAATAAGGAAAAGGGGAGAAGTTTCCCAAAAAACTGTGAAAATATTTTGAAGGGATAAAACCAAATCACTGCAGACTTACCCTCAGGTTTTCATCTCAAAGGACAGAAAAAGTCTTTCCATCATTTCCCCACAGTTCAGCAGGTGCTACCTGCAGGAATCCCTGCCCCCTGTGTGTGAGGAGCTGGAGTCAGCCCCCCACAGCCTCTGGGCTGGAGCCAGACTGGTGCCCTTTGGTATCTGGGATAGAGCAGGTTTCAGGCCTCTCCTCAGGGTAATCCTCGATCTTGATCTTGACCTGTCTGCCTGTGAATGCACACACCAAACCAAAAAGAATCCATAAAAATGGAGGAAAAGATCTGACATTTTCCCTCACGATTATCTAGTTTATGTTTGTCACAGTATAAAGCACCACCAGACCTGGTACTAATAAAATAACCAAAAATCATGGAAACTCTTGTGAGCTGATGGAGAACGTGCCCTTGGGTATGAGACTGATAATTATCTGACAGAGAGAAAATGTCTGGTGTCCTTAAAGGCCCTGTAGCCTCTTTATTGCTACATCCGTGGTCACGCTACATCATCACACACCCCTGAGGAAGCTTTATGGCATCTGGAAAAGTACTGACCAGTATGTCCCCACCGTGGGGACCAGCAGTGCCTTGGCAGAGCCTTGGTATGATTATCACAGGGAATTTTTGTATCCCAGGGCCATATCTCTGCCTGCCAGTGAACTGGGAGATTGGTAAGAGAAGGAATAAAGCTGATGTGCTGTTCTGGCCTATCAGAGGGAAGGAATAGCTCATGCACTTATTTATAGTTTGCCTCTGTGCCACATGCAGGCAATCAGCACTAACATAACAATGGCTGAGGAGAGAAGCTGCAGCCCTCCAAAACTGCTGTGCAGGTTTGGTTCCAGTCTGGCAATCCTGGTGACCTGTGCTCACATCCAGAGCTGATGGGCTGTGTCACACGGTGCAATGACAAGTGAAAGCAGTGTCCTCAGCTGTCCTCATGGCTCAGATGCCACCTTGGCTGGGGACAACTGGGTCTCTGTAGGCTCATCCACTAAACATGCTTTGGGAAAATTGAGGGCCACTTTGGGAGCACTGCACTCCTCCCTGTGATGTCCTGAAGAACACAATCTCGAGACACACACCTGATGCCATGGCACATTCACAAGGGAAAATGTAAGTCTAATAAAGATGAATTAAACGGGACTTATCACCACATCTTTTCTAGTTGCATTTGATTAAATTTTGAGGAGTTCTGAGCAAATACACAGCCTTTTGTTTTCTGTTGGCCAGGCAGGGACAGTCCAGGGCATGACCAGCATCTGCTCTACAGCAGCAAAACACTTTCACTGGAGACTCCTGTCTTAATACTCCAAACCCTTTGATCCCCAAATGTCTTGTAACAGCCTGTATAGCCTGTGACAACAGAATCTGCAGAATGTGTGATATTATCCTTATGCTACAAACATCCATACACATCCATGCATCTATACACATTTGTACACATCCGTACACATCCGTACACATCTGCACATCCATACACATCCGTACATATCTGCACATCCATACATATCCTACAGATCCACACATCCATAGGTTCCACACCTGCTGACAACATTGGCTGTTTTGCCGAGCTCCATGCAGGGAGTAGGGAGCACTCAGAGGTGTCTGGAGCCACAGGGTGGGTACAGCCTATTCCTCATGGAAGCCTCAGACCATTTGCTTGTTCCCATGTCAGTATCCCAATATCTGAGTGCCAGCTGTCCTCTGGGTTAATTCCCAACTCTGCCTGTGTGGTGGGTGGAAGCTGAGGGATTGAGAGGTGCAGTGCTACTCCTCATTGGGAACAAGGAAGAAACTTGCAGAGCAAGGGACAAGCTGCCCACAGAGCACAACACAGAATATCTGGAAAGCACAACCACAGAAGACCAGCCAAACACTACTATTGCCCCTTCTTTGCCAAGTGAAAATAAAATCTCCATAAGTCCCAGGACAGGGAGCAGGATTGACCAGCTTTGTCACATTTTTGTGTTCTGTCTGCTAACACATACCCAGGCAGGGTTTTGTCCATCCCTTCCAGACTGTGTCAGTGCCATGAGACGCCTCTGGCTCTTCCCCCAGGGCAGCTCCAGCCCACTGCTGTTGACTTTCCCCAGACAAGGAGATGCCTACAACAAGGCATCTCCTCACTCCATGGACTCATTCTTGAAGGAAAGGCACAGCTAATGCACAGGGATTCATCTAGTCTGTGAAAAATTACCTTAGTTCCCAGCTGTCAAAATTTTCTTCCCAGTTCTCTGGCTCCATTCATTTCCACCAAGAACAGGCAGCTCCTCCAGGCCTTGGTGGTACTCTGGGGACACAAGAACTGGCCAGGTGCTCCCACGGTGTCAGCACAGAGCTCGCCCAGGTACTGCAAATTCGTACCAAACTCAGAGTAAAGCTGCATAAAGGTACAGGCTGCCTTCAAACATGACTTATTGTATCTAAAGCTATCTGCAGGTATATGCAATGTCATACCCATTTCTTCAGTGATGTCTCTGGGCTGTGCTGAGCAGGGCTGCTCAAGCCCTTGAATATCCTCTTCACAGGCTGGAACATGATTTCTGGTCCAAATGGAGATTAATGTGCCCTCAGAAAAGGGAATTTTTGAGTTCTGAAATTTTGCTTTTGGACACTTTGAAGCTGCTGAAATCTGCAACATATATTCCCATTTTTTATTTATGACATGCACTAAATATTTACTGCTAGAATAGGACAGAAACGAAAACCTTTGATATTCTCTTAATTTTATTTAATTGGTGAAATCACCACAAAGTATTGCTGGGATAAAAATCTCTTACCTTCCTTGCCTTTCAAAGTATCTCATTTGTTTGTACATAGATTGATCATTTGAATACCAAAGGAACCAAAAGCAATTCAGTAACTTGTTTGTAGTAGATGTTCTTCAAGATCTAAGCATTATGATATCACAGCTTAGTGCAAAATTAAATAAGTCAAATAAAGTGAGGTAAATTTTTAAAAGTCTGAAACAAAAATTGAGAAAAATTTACAAGTATTTTTGTAACCCATTTTGTCATATACATCGATAGGTTTTTCCAAAAGTTTTTCTCATTATCAGTTACAGCACAGACAGTGTACCTCCCACCTGTGCAATGCTCACCCACCACAATGGGTATTATTCTTCTTACTTATAACTGTTTGGTGACAAATGGTCTTCCATAACAACTTGAGCTGTGTGAAGAAAAGTTTTGGTAATTCTTTGTGTTCTGAGTTCTCTAAAATTTAGAAGATTTGTTCAGACAGAAAACATTGTGCTGACATTTATCTTCGTGTATATTTACACTGTTATATATTTTCAATTTATATTGATTTATAAGTAAATCAATAAGATAAATAGAACACAAAGATTGGATCAGTTTCTGTGAAAATGTCAACAAATTCAATTTAACCCTGGGATTGTAAAATCAATCTTGGATTTTTTTTTTAAAATCAACATTTTAAAATAACTTATTGTTCTTCTGGAAAATCCTGGATCAGTACTAACATTTCACAGACACTTTAAGATGACTGGACATTACTAGCAGTGGGCCTTTCCCCTACATCCCTCACAACATCAGTGTATTCACTCCTCTGCAATGTAAAGAGCACAGACTCTAAAACACTGGGGCAGTGTATCCCTGGTGTGCTCCATCAGTCGAGGCAGAGGAAACTAGGGCTGGGTTTGGATATGTCCCGAGAAAAACTGTGCTGCAGGGAAGGGAGCTCACAGCTGCAAGGAGCATTCAGGCTCATTCCCGTGCTTTGTTATCTGGGTGAGGACAGTAACTGTCCAGGCCCATCTCCTGCAGCTTCAGAGCAGAACAGATTCCTGCGAGGAGAACACTGCACTGGTGGTCTTCCCCTTCTCCATTTCATGGCTGCTGGCTGTGGGTGCAAATCCCAAGAAGAAACTTTCCCAGGTTCTAAAGGAAACATCCCCCTCTCCTCACCACCAGGAGCCCTGTTCACCCTTTGCAGAAGCGCTCGTCCTGAACAAGGAGTGTGGATCACCCCATACCCCCCAAGTTCCTCACTGTGTGAGGAGGCTGCTGTGCACATGGACAGGGCAGCAGGTGAGTCCCTAGGAGAATGACCCAGGCAATGTGACAACTCACCCTGTGCTCAGGAGGCACCTTCCTGCCGTGGGGGCCTCCAGCCAGAGCCCCACAGCAATTCCCAGTCTCTATAAGAACAGATGGAGAAAGAGAGACTTTTCCTCTGCAAGACAACAAGGGAAGTTTTAACAGGACAGGCTGAAAATAACCACATCCACTGAGGCTCTGGAGATTGTCAGTTCATTACTTCCGACCTCCTGGAGGGTGATGGGGACAGGGGTCTTGTTCATAGAGAACCAGCCTCTCCTGGCCAAGCAGCAGGGGTGGGTCCATCACCAACTCTCCATCACAGAGAATTTCTGCTCCTGCACCTCCCATGCCTGATCCCTCACGGTGCAGACCTGATGCGATGAAAGGACTTTGTGTGCCAACATGTTCAGGCCTCCTCCCTTTCCAGTTTGCTGGACCTGCATGGTTAAGCAAAGGTTACAGGATTAATGTCTCAGAAAAAAAAAATAGTCTATTATTGGATTGCAAAGTAACTTTGCATGTGCTGAGTTGTAGCACATGCCTGAAGCTCCCCCACTGTACTCCAGAGTGAGAGATAGCCCCTGAGCCAGTGCAGAGTTGCTCCCTCCCCACTGTCCCTCCATCCATCAGGTGCAATGCCCTGGACCCCTGAAGCAGCAAGATGAGATACTCAGACTGCAATAGTGATGGGCTCAGTATAAAACCAGAGCTGTCCAATATCTCACAGCAGTAATTCAGGCATCACCAGCCACTTGAACAAATCTCAGACAAAAAGTGAACAAAAAGCCTACGCACGTGCTTTGAGCCCAAGCCTGCTTTGCCTGACAGCAGCTGGAACACATCCCAGGGATCGAGAGGTGTTGAACAGGCAGTTAGCACATCTTCCTCTTGCAGAGGGAGCAGGAATTCCAGTCTGGCATTGTCCAGAGAGCCCTGCTCTCCCTGGGAGCAGGAGGTACCTGCAGGAATGAGTGCTGGGCAGGCACTGCAGTGACACCAAGACCACGTTTCACACAGACACCTTTATTTCCGTATTTCTGCATGGATTAATGTTTTTTTTCCTGGGATGTACTGGTAGACAGATAATACCCTACACAACGGAGTTTAGCAAACATATATATATATATATATATATATATATATATATATGTACACACATATATATAGTCTGGCAAAATCACTTCTGCATTCCTCAGTGTGTCAGAATGGATGCTTACAATAAAGCAAAGCTGAAGGGACACTGATGTTTTGGGTTATTTTTCTTATCTATAACATAAAATAGTGTTTGCATTTTTTTCAACATGATTGTCTGTTTTCCTGCTTATACTTAAGTAGAACTGTGGAAGAGAAAAGCCATGCCTGTAAGCTTTCAGTTTTCACTACCCTAAGTTACTATCAGTGGTGCAGGTAGAAGACTATTTCTGAACTTTACACAAGTTCAGCATATGCCACTACATCAAATGTAAGAGCACCCCTGAATCAGTCATGCAAATAAATAATTGGCATTGTTAGTTCACAGAATACTTCAGTTTCACAGCTGCCCCCAGATATGTTTCAATCCCACTTTTAAAAGTTTCGTTGCAAATTTTTAACCTGACAGTGTCCCTTGAGAAAAAAATACATATTGGGTTTAAGAAAAGATGCCCTCCTACAGGTATTTCTTTTTATTATTAAAACCAACATTTTTAAAACCATTCAACAAAATTGAATACAAATTGCCACCGGAGAAGAGCATTTGTAACCGTGAAGCTATACATGGCTGATCCATTAACATGGCTTTAGTTATCACAATTTAATTTACATTATTTGCACATTTCCTTAGGTCTTTCATGGGACTTCCATAAAGAAGAAAAGTTTGACACACTGCTGCTACCATCTCACCGGAGGCGACCCACAGACACAAGTGTGATTGTTCTCAACACATATTGCAGTCAGGAAATGCCACTGCCCATGATGCCTGAACCTCAAGGTATTTGTGTCTCAAGCTTTTAGCTTGGCTTATGGTACTCATAATATGGCATTGCATTTAGAGGAACAGGAAAACAAACAGCAACAGAACAGGCATGGTACTTTTTTTCCTTTTTTTTTTTCATTTTTTTCTTTTTTTGCATTATCATTTATCACATTCCTATTTGCCAACAGATTGTTACCTAAAATGCATGTTAGAAAGGCTTTCTTTATAAAATGCTGGCATGAAGATGCAAACTAATGCTTGTAACTAGTGAAACAGTCAGAGTCCTGATTCAGACATTATTTAAACATTCATAACGTGCAGGAAATGTGAACAGTTGACAGCACTGCCAGAGAATCTGACTGCCTTCTGTCTGCTGGCAGGAGGATTGATGAGGGTGGGAGACTGGAGTACCATAGTGTTTTATTTAGAAATCTGCAGTAGTGTTTGTCATAAATATTGCAAGCCCCGTTTATGAGCAAGAAGAGGCTTGGCAAGTTTACAGTAGAGTAACATTCACAGAAAACACGAAAAACAAACCCAAAGCCATTTCCATGCAGAGAACAGCTCTCTCACAGTCACGGATATCTCACCTGCTGGCTGGAGCACACCTGCCATGGACAGATGCTGCTGATGGAAAATACAGAGGTGTTCTAAGCACTGGTGCCTCTGGCTGTAACAGTGAGATCAGGGACAAACACAGGGAAATAATTTGGTTTGCAATGGCAAGGACTCTGCCACAGATAGATTCTGCAATCTGAGTTTTGGGAAAATGCAGCTGTGGGTGACACTTTGCAAGTCCTCCAGCTACTCTGGGCTTCAGGTGATGCACAGAGCTCAACCCAGGGCTGAATGTCAGGGGAGTGTGGGAGGGGACTGACTCCAGTGGGATCCAAATCAAAGCTCATTATTCCCTAAGGGCAGACTCAGTGTGGCTCTCAGTATGCCCCTCTCTACCTGATGCACCCTCATTGTTCCTGGCAGTGAAAAGCAGGCACAGTGGAGCAGCACAGGAGATGGCAGAAGTGCAGGGTCAGTACTGGTACCCTGATCAACAATGCACGTCAGCATGCACTGACACTGACAGCAGCTTCAGTTTGCTGCTGAACTGGAGCCACACTCAAGAGAAAACAGTGTCAGCCCTGGTGACAAAGGCAGCCCCCACAGAACTGCTGCCAGCAGGGCCAGGAAACACAGATGAGGCCAAATTAATCACAGTAACTCCAGAAATTAATTTAGCTTCAAGGACTATGGCATCATGCAACTAATAATGTTTTCTTTTGAAAAGGGCACATTCCAAACACTTCTGTATGTATGTGCCATCTCATGAGCACCCTTGAAGCAAGACTATCAGAGGAAAAAGGCACTGTGCTACCCTGATCCAAATGCTTAATTGCCATTGTCCTGACCACTTCTCCCTCTGCTGAAGTGCACTGCTTAGAATAATAGATTAAGCAGTTTTGGCGGAAGGGAAAACCTTGTAAATATATTCAATTCTGTCATTTGCTAAAGTGATTGCAAGAAGAATCAAGAAGGAATGGTGTAAACTGCGTATTATTTCAGCTACAACTGATGTCTTTATGAAGTGCCTGTTAAAGAAAACCTAAATGACCCAACAACTGGAGGAAAGGTATTCCCACAGCAGGGCATCACTCCTGCAAATCCCAGCCTCTCACTGGGGCTGCTGGATCACTTCTTGGAGGAATACACTAATGGTATTTGTATGAAAGGCAGTTAACAAGATGGACTAAGGTGTCATTCCTGCAGACATGTCATTCCTTGAATAGCACTTTTGATGACAAGGAAACAACTTAAAAAAATAAAATTAAGACTACACAGAAGTGTATGGAGGAGCACAGTAAAAGGGGAAAATGCCCCATCTTGGGGAATTGGCATTATCATTATACTAGGACTGATCAGACCTACTTCTGTAATCAGGAATGATTCAATAGATGAATTTTTTATAAAACTAGGGCTACAGAACTGAGGAATTCTGTATATTCTCTATTATAAAAACCTTCCACTTAGATAATTTTTTAAATATATATTCTGTGCTAACACAATAAAAATAGATGCTTACTGGATGGGAGTGATGCAGCACTATGGCAGGGACTGTCCCATCTGCGTGGTTTGAGCAGCTGGAAGAGTTGGCTGTTCCCTCCTTCCCTTCACTTCTCAGCCACTGTCTGCCTGGAGATGGCAATGGCACTCTGGTGGGTCAGCTTTCCTAAAAGTCTTCTTCACAGAAGGCTCTGACATTCCCTAGCTGACAAATCATCCAACCTTGGTGTAAATTCACTACGTGAACTTTTATGTTTTATTAATTAAAAAACCAAACCCCTAAACCAATACTCTAGTTGGCATTAGCAAAGAAATGGGGCTTATACAAGGCACGCTACTGCCTTGTAGGAAAAAAAATATCGGGTCTGGGAGCTAATTCTGAGGCTAATAAGTATTCAAGAACTCTCAGTCAAATGTACTGGGCACTTTGTTGTTGCCAAGGTCTGTATGTTGAAACACAGCTGCATCTTTGCTCTTCACTAAGTCAAATAAGAAAGCTTAAATAAGCAGGGGTAAGACCTGACTGTAACATCCAGTGATGAACCTAGGAAATGTGTGCCAAACTACAGCAAAAGGACCAGAGCACATGGCCGTGGTGCTGCTGAGATGCACAGTGTAGCATCACCTGGTGTCCCTGGGACTCAGCAGGCAGATGGGACAGAGCAGGTGTTCATCTTTCTGTACCAGCCCTGATACACCTGCCTGGTGTCTTGGAAACTTACCATTCCTGAACAAGATTTGTTCTGTATTTTGTATTAATATGTGCAACATGTTCTGCTCCTTTCTGACTCACCCTGGCATGAAGATCACCTGGTTAATATGTTCAGGAAGGACTCCACTAAACTCAGCGTGGTGGCACCAGTGCATGTGAGAGGATAAGCAGGATCTCTGCAGAAATGGGGATACTGGCTACATGGGCTGTCTGTTTAATGTCCCAGGTACATTGACTGTTCATTTTTTCACAGACTGCCCTGGCAGATTCAGGTTTTGTCAAAGCAGATTAATGGCAAAGGCATCCACAGAACATTGTGCTAAACAGAGGTATGGACTGAGCTGTCACTTGCAATAGATGGCTGAATAGCTATCAACATGTGTTATCATAGGAAATTAAGCTTTCTAGATTAAAAGCAAGACTTGTGCATAGCAAACAATGCTCTGTATTACTCATTGAACTTCGAGAAGCAGTTCTCTCTTGTTAGGATTTATTAAAATATTCACATGCTTCCAAAATGAAACAAAAGTCCACCAGCATCTTCCGGGGAGAAGAGGTGGAATCAGTTGCTTTCAGTTGTCATTTGGTTGGACATGTCATACAAAATCCTCACACACTGGACATGGCTCAATTGTAAAAATCTTTCACCTAGAAAGGAGATCTTTGTTACACAGAAGTATCAGACTCCTCCGGTGCTTGTCTGGTTACATGACATTCTCAAAGAGCTGTAAGGATCGCATGATATTGTCATCCTGAAAGCAAGGAGAAGATATTCCCATGAAACCAGCACAGACATGCACAATTCATAACTCTGCCTCTGCACCAGGGAGCTCTGCAGCTGCTCTGGCAGACAGCAGCCTTGCTCTGGGAATGTTTTCCCACTCTGTGAGCCGGGGCTCAGTGCCCAGGTCTGATTCAGCACAGCAGCTGGCTTGTGCTTTGGCCCTAGGTTGGTTTGAGGCACACCAAGCACAGGGTCTTCTCCTGAGCCTGACTTCCAGCACAGCTGTGCTGGGCAGGGCACTGGGTTGGTGCCTGTGCTTAACCCTCAGAACCCCTCCCTGACTCTGGGTGTGCAAATGTGCTCTAGGCTAATGTGCTCCACAAGTCCAAATGGAATGGCAGGTTTTGAACTAACTGCCTTGAGGGAGCACTTCCTGCCAAAAATTCCATTCAAACCCAAAACACATGCAGTCTGTGCAACCTCAATCTCTCCGAGTTTCCTAGAGCCAAATGAGAAAGTTACAGACAGACACAAGGGAAATCCTGGATTACTTCTCCTGAAGTATTGGAATTTTACTTTGAGATAAGAACCAGATTAGTATTCAAAAACATAATGATGTTATTTTCCCCCCAGGAATTCAGTTCAGAACAGCTGTTTGCCCGTAACATGAAAACAATTTTCCACATTGAGCAGCTTAAGAGATCTATTCCACTGCATTCCTCAGTCATTTTATGAGGCTGCATCATCCCTGTCACTGCTCACTCAAGTAGCAGTGGGAAGCCACTGGGTCATGCCAGGGCTTCACTGTCCACAATCCAGAGCTGCTGCAATGGCACAGGTGAGCACTGCTGTGCACCTTGGCTTGTTTTTCATAAAGATAAAAAGAATAAATCTTGTTGCAGGGCTTGCTCCTGCCTGCCAGGAAACAGCAGCTGACACTGCATCAGCCTGCTCAGCTCCCAGTGTCAGGACGGCAGCAGAAGGAACCAAATCCAAACAGGGATTTCTAGAGAATTAAAACTCCAACAGTTATGGGTAAAGTAAAGCTGCTTCAATACTGAGACGACTGATCATACACACACCTACAGGCAAGTTACAAACATGCAGAATAATACACAACACAATTGATTAAATAAAGATGGTGCCAAAACCAAGCCAAACAATCAGAAGGGACCAAGAATGAAATAACTGAAAAACATTAGCCTTCTATTATGCATCTGCTAAACAAGGATTTGGCTGCCTGAAGTCCCTGACTAAGATTTGGATGTGGCCAGAGCCAGATTTGACACCAAAGCAACAGAAGCCAGCCCAGCCCTCCACAGTGAGCACCTTCCACTTGCTCAAGGACAGAAGAGCTGTCCAGCTGCAGAACTTGAAAGAATTTTCCAGGCAATCTAAAATGCCCAGAAGAGCCAATATTGTAATTCAGTGCACCAATATAAACACACAAAATGGCAGAGGTTACCTTTTACACTATTATTGTAGTGGTCATATATTAGAGATATCTCCGTGCAAACAGTCACACAATGAAGGTTTAAGACAACAAACATTAGGCCAATTGCATGTTGATGAAGATGCTTCTTTGTGCCAGTGCTAAAAGTACCAACAAATCTTAACACAGCCAGCCTCATAGATGGAATTTGCAAGAGGGGGCTTACTTTCAAAACAGAGGAAAAATTAAAATCATTGCTCTGATGACAGAATTTGCTTTTAATGTTTGACCATGAAAACATCAACTGATTTTATAACTCAGTATTGTAATCGCAAGAATTTGAGACACCTTTGGCTCTGGGCAGTTCCAGCAATGCGATAATGACATTTGGGGCAGCACACAAAGACAGCAGCAGACTCTCAAAATTAAGAAAAAAAACCCAAAAACAAACCAACAAAACCCCAAAACAACTTAAGACAGTTAAGCGCTTTCTCTACAGTTCTCTGCTTGTCTGTGAATCAGGCACCACAGTCCACTCAGGAAAGTAAAAGCACTTCACATGAAGACATCATGTCCCATATTCTGCCTCACCCTACCTTGTTATTAAGTCACAGGCTTCACAGGGCTTCACAAACTCAGTCATGAAGCTGGTTTTTTTGGGGTTTTTTTTTTTTTTGTTTTTGGTTTTGTTTTTTTTTCCCACAGAGCAAAGAAAACCCATGATCCTGGGCAGCATGTTGTTTCAAATAGAGTTTATCCAAAGGGAAGCAAATGATGTCACATGAGATAGAGCTTTCCTTGCAGTTATAACTTAGTCCTTACCTCCTGACACGATTCAATAAACTCATCTAGAGTTACAACTCCATCTTTGTTTTTATCCATCTTCTGCAAAATAAAATAATGTAAAAATTAGTTTACATTGGTTACAGTATTGTTACAGTATAGTACCTTAGTTGATGCAACCTGAATAAAGCTGGGCACTTAAGCTTAGCCCACAGACTAAGTGGCCAGCAGTCAATGCTGGATTGGCTAATTGCTAAAGACTTGTTTTCTCTGGGATTTGGAGCACTTTTGAGGTTATCTCTAACTGCTTTCTTAACACACACCATAACCTCTGCCCTTATTCCACTGTTTATTTATTCACTGCCTGACAGACCCACACCCACGTTCCTGTCGGTCCTTAGGTCAACTGAGAGAAGCAGCACAGAAGGCCTGCAACACATGCAGAGGTTTCGGACTTACTGGACATGACACATTCCAAGGCAAAGGGTCAGGCTAAGAGACATGGGAGATACCTTTGGAGCCAAGAAATCAGCAGGCGTTGCAGTGCTAGGCTGAGTGGCTGCTAGGGTTTATTTTGAAATATATAGCAAAGTATAGACTCAACTTTACAGGAAAATCTATCAGTGCCTAGCTCAAGTGTTAAGAAAAAAACAATAAAAACCCAGGTACCTGGAAAAACACTTCTACATGCTGCCTTGGTGCATCTTCCTTGAGCACTGGATATGTGTATTTTCCCATCATATCATAAATTGCCTTTACAATATCCATCATTTCCTGCCATGGCAGCATGCCAACACAAACACAAAAAGGAAATTAAGAGAAATGAGGGCCCATTTCTGTCTTGTACTTCCCTATTCTTCACCCTCCTTCTCCTATGACAAACCAGCACCTGGAATGCTCATGCATGTGCATGGAGAGAGATGTACCAGACACACAAATACCTTATAGAAAGAATTGCTTCCCTTTGCCCTCACAATGCCACATGTTCCCAGGGCTCCCTCCCCTCCCCTGGCCTGGCTCTGACACAGCAGGTCCTGGAAGCAAGGGCTGTGCTCAGCCCTGTACTGTGGCACCAACCCTGTTCAAAGGGCCTCCTCCAGGGCCAGCACCCTCACAGCTGGAACTGGGAATCTGGTCCCTCCCCATACCTTGCACAAATTGCCCCACAGCTCCATGACCAGTGGCAGTAACTACAAACCCTCCAGGGATGCCCAATGCGTTTGAGTGGACCAAGCTGTATTTGACATATATTCAAGGTCACCATGCTCAAAACCAAGGCTTCCCGTAACAGGACAAGCAATACCAGATAAAACCAGATCAGGAACAAGCAATACCAAATCAAAACAGATAACAATGAAGTATTGTTAGTAGTGCTGCTTCGGATGACCCGCACAGTATCTCCCTGTACAGAAAGCAAGCCTTTGAGCCCCAGTCACAAAGTACTGCCACCATCACCCTCCCCTTTCACAAGCTTATGTGGCTCAGAGCTGTAACCAGCATTTTACTCCTAGATAACACAATTCATTAAAGGTACCATGATATAGGAAAGTATGTCTAGAAAATCATGCAATAAGACCACTGTGCACTCTGCTTACACACAGACAAATGCATGAGTCCACTCTGATTTATGTTCAATTAGCTGCATGTATAATTGTGTTCTGCACAAAACCCAATCAACTGTCCCTTCCAAAATCAACCACATTTGTCAGGAATAGCCCTACCTCCTTGTTTATATAGCCATCCTTATTTATGTCATACAGATTAAATGTCCATCTCAGCTTTTCGTGAACAGTTCCCCGTAGCAAAATGGACAGTGCCATCACAAAATCCTGGTTTGGGGCAGAGAGAGAAGTGTAAATTCTCATAATATCCTTTTCTAAGTCACCCTCTTTATACAATGCCAGTCAAACGATATATTTTTTTTAGGATGGAGCATATGCTTATCAACCTGTTTTGGCTCCCTTTTCCAAAAATGTGCCCTCTCTGACTGAATTCAGTGGTTGATGCATTCACTGAGATATCTGGTCTTTAAGAGCACTGCCAGATGCTCCAGTAGCTTTTCTCCTTCCTGCTGCAAGTACCTGTCTCTCAGATTGCCACCACCTGATTAAACACAGCTGGATTGTGCCTGTGGAAGTAGAAGCTAATGCTTTCTTACCTCCTGACCGAGGTGCTGGCAAAGAAGGGAGAGAATCCTATCTGAGAGATAAAATCCTCTGACACAGAGAGCCCTGGATTTTGCTCTCTGTAAAAATCTGCCAGACTTGACCAGATGTGATTCCCACCACTAATTACTCAGTGTGGGACACATAATTTTAATTGGTTTTCTTTGCTTACAGTAAAGTTACTGCTTCTGATAACTATGATTTATTAATTATACTGCACTGTGGCTCAGGCACTGAGAGTAGCATAGCTACAGGAGATTTTTAGCACAGGCAGAGTTTCAGGCTAACAGAGCTATACAGCTCCTGATAACTCATTTAATAGCTTTAGTCACCTCCATGAGTTCTGCATGGGGCAGTGCAGCACTGCTTAGAAAACCTCTGCTCCTTTTTGCCAAGCCTCTGAGGAATTTGAATTTGCCAATAAAAAAGGGGACAAAATTCTCATGTTTGACAACCAGTTAAGAGACAGATCTGCCAGAAATGAAAGTTCAGCACTTTCTAGGTTTGTTTTTGTTTGTTTGTTTGTTTGTTATTTTAACAGCATTTTCCTGTTCTCAGTCTGTTTAGGTTTCTGAACACCTTCAACTACTGAGGAGCTGCCCCATGCAAACCTCCCACTTCAGCCTTTGCCACTGAGGCACACAGATACATATAGAAACACCCCCATTTTACATTTCATGAATGGACACATTTCCCAGTTGTACCTGGAAATTACCAGAGGTTTTGGACATTTGATAACAAAGGCAAGACTGCCTATGATTTGGAGTTTTATAGGAGTTTTATAGTCATCAAAACTATGAAGTTCATTCTCCAGAAGTCTATCCCTTTGCTGCACTCCTACAGCTATGGGCTGAGCATGGAGAGAAGTTGTTTGTAGCCACTGCAACAGGCCTTTTAGTTAAAGCGTTCATTTAGTTTTCAAGTATCTGAGATCCTTGTTCAACACATCATGCAATGCATGATGACTGCAGAAGGTACAAGAGGCAAGTTCTCTATGTCCCTCATCTCATTTAACATGGGACTCTCCTCAGCCTCTCCTCTCTGCTGAATAAACCTCTGCACTTTCTCCCTCTGATCCTGACTAGCACAATCTAGACCTTTCCTTACTGACATAGAACTGCATCTGCATAAACAAAAGTGAACCAGATTTGAAAACATTGACTGACTTTAGACTGAAACCTCTAATCTTTAATTCAACAAGTCCTACTACTTTGCAATGAAGACTAGACAGAAAAGGTTAAAAACACAAAATTGAGAAAGTGGCATGGAAGGAAGATGCAAAGCAATCACCTCGAACTTCACGGAGCCATTCTGTGCAGTGTCGAAGGCATTGAAGAGGTAATGTGCATACATGCTGGCATCTGAAAGGCACAAAGGGCAGGGACTCATCATACACTGATGGCTCTAAACAAGTCATGAACTTATTTTCCTTCTGTATACAACTCAACCCTGATACATTGCCAGGTATTCTGTGAACCAGTAAATGTTATCATGGACTTGCAAAGTCCTGGCACCATCTCTTTAAACAGCCTTGAAATACAAAAGATTTATTACAGTAGAAACTAATTGGATTTTGGAGCACTGACTGAAAGAATGACCAGAAAATACCCACCATGAGTGTCTGATTCAAATGGTGGGAAACACAGCAAAAACATCAGAGTGACTGCATCCTTTCTCTACATTTTTGTTTTGTGGGAGAAACAGCAGAGACCACCCCCAGGAATGCCCAGCTTCAAAAGGATCTTGCTCCAGTTACTTGAGTTTGACCCATGGCTGCTGGAGAGCAATCTCACCTAGAGGCGTATTTTTGTCCTTTTGAATCTTAAACTGCTGGATTTAGAACATCACAACAGGAAATCGAGTTAATGCTGAAATTTAATGCAAACATTTTATAGGTGTATGTCTTTGAGGTCCCACGAGTTGTAAAACATAAGCATAATGTGTTTTATTTTGACATTTAGTAGAAAAAACACTTGTTAATGACATTCTTTAAGAAAATGCACATGCACACATACACCCTTGCAGAAAAGTCAGTCATCTTTCCCCAAAGAGAGTGTTTTGCAGCTACTACAGAGTGGGATATTTTGGAAAGCCTCAAATACTTAATCTTTTGCTAAAATGACCCTTAGATGACTAATTTCTTTCAATCTGAGAACACACATTCCCACAAAACATATCCAATTAGATTATATAAATTGGTGAAGTTTTTAAAAGGCAAAAATGTGTATTATTTGAGAGATTTAATACAATACCTTAATATGCACATTCATTACACGGCCCTGTCTTAGTCACACAAACACCAAAAATTATCATTTCAGGTATCCAGGAGTTTATTTATCAACAAAAAACTGTTCTAAGAATTTCAAGGAGGTTTTGATAAATTTTCAGACCAAAAAGAAGTCTGATATCCTCCTGTGTTAGACACTAAATGCCCATGAGTTCAACAGCAGGGAAGCACAGACACATGGAGAGGAAGAAATTCCACTTTCTGCCAACAGAAAGTCTGAACAGAACAAAGCATCAACCCTCAGTTTCTGTTTTGGACCTGGGGAATGAAGAGCTGACACTGAGGGGCAATATTTATGGGGGTTATTTCACTTTTATATGTGAAATAACTGTTCAAGGGCCTTAAATTTTATTACCTTGATGTTTGTGTTTCTATCTAAAACCCCTCAAAGCTTCAGCTTGATTCCCACTTCTTGCACGGATGACCTGCAGCAGTTTTGCAGCCAGCTGGCAGAAGGCAATGTTAGAGCTTCGAGAGCCCTGACAGGCACAAAGCACTCTACTTACCTCCATGAGGAAAAAACTGTGCATAGATCTGTTTGAATGTTTCTTCATTAACAACCCCACTAGGACATTCCTGTTGGAAAACAAAAGAAAAAAAGAGAAAGAGAATCAAGAAAAGCACAGGTTTGTAAAGGTTCATTTGCAACACTCTACAAGCCCGAAGAAAGCAATGAAACAAATCACTTGCCTATTCTCATAGTACTCTGCATGCACACGATGTGCAGCTGGACAAATTAAAGTAATTCAGTCTGCAGTTTCATCCTAAGCATCTCACAAAGCTGGTTCACCATTATTAACATTTCTAACTGGGTTTTCAGCAGTTTCATTGCTATTTTTTAATCCTCAGCAGAAGATTGTAGCCATGTGAACAGTCCATAGCACACTAATAAGTCCTTCCAAACAAACCTCAATAATAAACATACCCCCACCAGCTCAGTGCTGCTATAACATACATTACAGAGCCTTGGGCACTGCTACCTAACTGTGTGATGTTTTCAGTTAGAAAAAATACTTCCCAGTTGATGGCACTATTCCTCAAATTTGCCTATCAACCTATTTTGAAAATTAAACCAGAGCAAACCAATAAAATAACCAAAGCACTCAGTCTTTTTCACAGAGCACAGAATTACAGAGACAGAAAAGTCAGCTTCCTCCCACACTCTGAGCCACTGATCAATAGAGACCCTGGGGCCTGTGTCCTGCTGCAGCACTGACCCCACTCAGCCATTTAATTCCCCAAGCTCCCATCAGGAAGTGTGGAGGGAGCAAGAGCACTGTCCCTGCTGCTAGGAGGTGCTGGAGATGGATTATCTGAGCAGGCTAACTCCCTGTCACAAAATTCACAGAACTGGAACATATAGCCTGGCTTGGTGCTTATACTGAGCTGAACAGCAGACATGGAATCAAGAAAGTTCCTCTGTTCTTGGCATTATACTCACTCCATGCATTCTTCTCTGTGTCATGCTGAGAGCCCTGCCTCACTTTAACACAGGTGCTCCAGCTGGGAACTTTATAAAATATAACCCTTTGCACAAGGAACCACCAGCTTTCCATCCTTGGACCTGACTCCTATTACCTTGCCTGATAGTCCAGAACTGCTGTTTAGACAGAGCCAGCAGTCAATTTGACAACTTTTCTATGTGCCACTCATGATTTTGGAGGTTGCAAGGTTTCTAGTTAGATGAGCATTCTCAAACTGATCCAAAGCTCCTCATAAAACATGCGTTGTCTGGTTCTCTTATCACAAGAAAAGTTGTTACTTTTTCATCTCTAAAGCAGAAATCATCAAAGGAAGATAATTAAATAGAAGCTAACAGCTACCATAAGAGATTCCCCCAAATATTTCCGAAACATTCATGTTTTCTGAAGCTTGTAAGCTAACATACATTAACTAAATAATCTGATATTTATTTATGGTATCTTTTAATAATTGATCAGACCTAGAACTGTATCCACAGCCACTTTTGGGCAGCAGTGTTCACCTTGGTCACTGAAGTGCTGTTGCTACAAGATTGCATGTGGTCCTTGCAGAGTATTTCACCAAATTGTCATTCTTTTTAAAACCAAGCCTGGCACAACTGGCCCATCCTTTCCAGCACAGTGCTACATCAAGATTTATTTCCTTCTCTCCTGTGATAAGGCAACCGTTATATTCTCTAAGAACCACAACTTCACCTGCTGAAAGATGGTTTGTAGATGAGGGACTGATCATTCTTTTCTCTATGTTTCCCTCAACTGCAGAGTCCCTGAGGTCCCTTGCCTCTGTTTATTACCAGAGATGTGCACATGGCTGCTGCTGCTGCAGCTGCCTGTGCTCTCTCACAGGGGCAAGGGCTACCCTGGCAGTTGGGCCATTGGGCTTGTTTAATTTTCTGTATTTCCACGTGATCCTTATTGCTTCTGATGCTCCATCTGGAAGCCAAATGAAAGTTTGCATCACAGCTCTAGGAGTTCTGGGGAGAGGCAGTGCTGACATTGATCAGCCCGTTTAGCTCTCTATAACTGGATTGCTTTCAGACACATATGCTACTACCAATATATTTGCAGGTAATTGATCACAATTTTTGTTTTATAAGAGCCAAATAGTGCTCCAGAGGCCTCATTAGTGCTATAGTACTACTTAATTCTGCTGTCTTGAAAGAAATCTCTCTTGTGAAACAGAGCAGGTGAGCTTAGTGTCAATTTAAATTCCACTGAAGTTAATAAAGATTCACTCATTCAAGAAAAAATCCTTGTCAGTAAGAAGAACACAGTCCTTCACTGTAGTATTCATAAAGCTTTCCTTTGATAGCAGGGTTTTAGATTTACACTTCTCATTTCCTTAACCTAATAATTCTTTTAAAATGCCGAACAGCGAAATTTTTTTTTTGTATGGTCATCAAGCACAGGAAAAAACCCTCATTTTCCCAGGGCTGACTATCAAGCTCTGGCAGCACAAGCTGTGCATCTGAACTTGCCCACTTCTTTTAAATCACTATGCCACAAAGGAGCTGAATCCACATAAACACCAAACACACCAACCCACAAAACCAAAAGGAAAATAAAACAGCAGTTGCATTTTTCCTCTGCTGGAATCAGAAATAAACTTCACTGGTTGCTTTCAGAGATGTGCAAAGCAGAGATGCAGGGACCGCAGGGGAGCTGAGCATGCCCTGCCTTTCAGACCCTCCTCAGTTCAGCTGGCCAAAATATGAGGATGAGTACCCAGGGTCATGTTTTGTAAATTAGAGGTAGCAAATTAGCCAACCACAGACAAACACACAATCCAAATTTGCATCTCTAAGCACTCACACATTCCATGTAGTTTGTTGCTCTATGTTCTCCCACTTTGGAGATGTTTTGGGGATTATTAAAGTGTCAGAATATTTCTCCCTTGCTTGTACTGCTCACTTTAACCTCCATAATCCTGCTTTGTTAAAATTACATCTCATACTACCCTTTGTTACAGATTTGCTAAAATACACTAAAGCAAGGTAAGGATGTCTTCAGCAGCCCCTCAGTCATTTGGCTTGTCTGTTTTCTGATTCAATATTAAGAAATTATCCCTTGCAGCTAACAAGCATTTCCCCTAACAGTACAAACCTCCCCAAACTGAGCAAAAAAACCTACAAAACCCCCAGTTCTTTTAAATCCATGTACTCGATTCCAAAGAATGCAAGCCATGGAACATGGCCTAAGTGGAAGATCATGAATTACCAAGCTCAAATCTCTGTATTGTTAGTCACTTCATTAGACATCAATTTATCAATTTTAATAATAAAAATATTTCCTTGCTCTCCTCCCTGTAATTCCATAACAGGCCACCAAACCTCTGTGGGGGCAGAAATTTTCTTCTAATTCAGCCTATGCCTATTCATGGCCATTCTGTTCCTGTGCCAATATTGCTATTTAGCTCAAACAATTCTGGTTGGTTTTGTAGACAGAAAGCATCACATTCTCTTTTGTTAAGTTGTACCAAAGCAAGACCCTCCAGAGGCTCTGATGGGTTTGCCTGTCACTTTGCTTGTTTAGAATCCCAGCCAAAGAGATGGGACCAAACACCTCATGTTAGTCGGGCTCCAGTCTTACCAGAGCTAACAGAGAGGTGCAAAGGAGACCATTCACATAAAGTGGGCACAGGCAACTGCTAGATAAATGTGAACTGTTGGTCCTGGAACCAAGAGATGCTGGAGGGTGGCACCCTCTCACAACTGGAAAAGCAAGCTGAAGGCAAAGAGAGGGGACATTTGGCCAGGCAGAATAATACAGGCCTGCTTAGCATGCTTGGCTTCTCTGGAAATGAATTTAGTGGCAGCCTCTATCACTCTGGGCCAAAAACACCAGGCCAGATTAGTGACACCCTGGGTAAAGACTGAGATGATTTGGAGGGAGGGGGCAGAACAGAATTCAGAGACAAAGAAAGAACAGGTTTAAAGGTACTGAGAATTAGAACCCTGGTCAGACAAGGACCAGTCGAGAGGCCAGCCCAGGTTGTCCTGAGCTGCCTTTGGTGGAACACCATCCCTGCTCCTGCACACCAAATCCTCTGCAGCCAGGACCTCCATGTTTCTGTCCCCTACACCAGTTCCTGAAAATGGCTCTGTGATTATCCAGGTGTTGCCTTGTGATTAAACAGGACCTGTGCAATAACCACTGAGAACAAACAGTAAGTACAAGCCAGGGAGGAAAATTACTGTATTCCCACAGGGATTTTGAATCTCCAGATGGCACTGTAACATCATCCCAAGGAACAGACTGCTTGGTACAATAGCAAATACGGTAACAGATGAGCCAGTTTGCCTCCTGTGCATAATTACCCATCCTATTGGAACCAGGATTTTCAAGCTACCAGTGTTAAAGTTGCACTTTCATGTCAATTTAAACCTTACATATGAAACTTTGCATATATTGTGTGCAGATCAGCTGGATAAAAACAGTCTTGGTTTATATCTGGATATGTCTTAATTTCCATCACTGCCAATTAATTGCCATCACTGCCAATTAATACCAAGACTTTCAGTGATGTCCTAGGTTTAGGTCACAAGTTAAATGCCCTTGTCTGCCACTATTGCCCTGGGAGGTAATGCCTCTGTAGTGCAAAGTGGAGCAGAATTTGAAAGGCAGAGGGTCCTGTGTGCTGAGAGTGCTCCAGGTCTGCCTCACTGGTTTGCCTCTGTAGCTGCAAATGCCCCCAGTACAAAGCAGAGCTCTCCCACGCAGGATTCCCACTCAACAGTGACACAGAAGACACTGTAAAGATCTTTGCAAAACTGGGTTTAATCTCGCTCTGTAGGCAGTCATGTCATATCAGGGTGTTAACCTGCCAAGTGTTGTCTCAAATCCATGTGATTTTCTGCTGGCTGGCAAAAGCATAAAGAGATATCAATGTTCAGTTAAGCAACTTCACACATGAAATGACCTCCTGTGTGCAGCAAAAGCTGCAGAAATATGCCACACACACCAACAAAAATACAGAAAGCTGAGCTGTGCTTTGGCTCACTTAGGTGAGCAGTGAAATAAAGGGTGAAACCACCAGACTCCTTGGAAAAGTCAAATATACACTGGAAATGTAATCTGATCAAATTTCAAAAACCTGTAAAAAAAAAGAGACTTTCTCAAAGTTCCGCAGGTTCTTCAGAACTGCCTGTATTTAAGGTAGCTCAGCTTTCTTTTGACAAGTTTTTACACAATAAACTTGACTGAGAAATGTCAGCATTCTGCTGTAATGGTTTCTAAATGCTGGAGCTGTCCTGCAAGAGAATATAAAAAACATCCTGTGTTTATTGAGCCAGTTTGATTCTGACCTGTTAATCACCATTAAAACATCAGCTGGCACAAACCACCTGGGTGACTAAATCCTGACCCTCAGGCAAACATGTAATGAGTTCTCATTCTTCAAGGTCCATAAAGCATCTGCTCCATGAAGCCTCAACATTTCCCATCAATTTCTCCTGATTGTGAGGAGTCCCTGAGAGGCAGCAACAGAGCCAGGCTGAGGCTGAGGAGCTGCAGACTCTGGGCTCCCAGGGAGCCTGGCTGGAATGGTGGCTCACAAGGCTGGGCACAGAGCTGCTCTGCACACTCAGTCATGCCAGCTGGCACTGCTGCCTACTTGCCCAGAAATCTGCAGTCTCTCTCTGGTCTCCTCACTCTTAACACACATTCAAGTTTTGATTTCGCTTTGGCTCCTGCCATTCCAGCCTTATTCCCTATTATACAGGACCCTGAAGTCCTAAAGTGCTCTACTACAAAAGCAAGATTTCTGCAGCTAGAGAAGGGGTGAAATCTCCATCCTGGGCACCTAATCACAAGTGAACAGTATCACTTATATTTGAACATGAGGAGATGACAACAAGGCTTAAATAAGTAGACATAAAAATATTTTCAGGTTATCTTCAAGTACTGGCACAGCTGAGGAAATGGAAGTGTGTTTACTGACATTTGAGGAACAAGTTAAATGAGACCATTATGTGCTGAATATTCATCCAAACCCAGTTTTAGGCAGATTGCAGTGTCATAAATATTGGATGGAGAGGCAGATTGTGCTCATTTTGCTGTGGTAAGGGAGATCTTATACAAAACTACTAATGCTTTGCAGGGGAATAATACAAAATCGAGCTGAGCAGTTGAGGCTGGTGAGGACATACATATTAGACTGTTCACTGCAATACTGTTCTTACATTTTTAAATCCTCTGTAAAGAACTTGAAGTTCTCTTTTAGTGAAATTGGTTTGTGCTTCAAGCTGTTCCAGTCCCTCGGGTCTATGGCACACTGTCGTCATTTCTAATTCATCTTCAATTTTATCTGAAAGAGAAGACAGGAAAATGTTTATTTTGGTTGTTACCTTTGCTCTTTTAACATGATGGAGAGGACAGACAGGATTTCAAGACCAACAGATCAAAAAGAAACCATCAACAGAACTGATCTGTCTAAATGTTTTCAACCTCTTGAAAGCAAAATAAAAGCCACAGGAGTAAAGCTCACATTTTTTCCTGGGCTGCCAATTAGCTGCCCATTCACAAAGCCAAAATGGTGGTGAGAGCAACAGGACAGCAGCAGACACATTGCTCCAAAAGGCAACCACAGACATTTCATACATAAATATTGAGACAGTGTGAAGGAATGGCACTTCCAAAGTACTGGCTTCAGCTTTCTAGCTGTGCAAATATACCTGAGAGAGCAGACATGCTCAGACATATCAGACAATGCCCTTATACTGGGGTTAAACAGTGAGGGAAACTCCTCTGTGTGCTAACCAAAAAGCTGCTCTAGAGATGTTGAAGGTCACTTTAGTCCTAGGAGAAATTCAAATTATGTCCACAGTTGCAGACTCTGGAATTAATTTAGCCTGAATTCAGAAGGACTTTTTGGAGAGAAAGATAAAAAATGAAAAACACTTCTATGCATTTTATTCAAGAGAGTGTTCTTCTACAAGGAAGAAAAATACTATCACATCCTGAATTACCATAACCTCACTTCATTTTTGATGCATGTTTTCCCCTGCCAAGCCCATCCCCCAGCAGTGTATGCAATGCCCAAATACATAGATATTTACTGTCTATCAGTTTGAGATTCTCTAAACTTCAAGGACCAGATCCAGCCTTCAGCTGACATGAAAATCCAATCCACATCCAAAAGTTGCTTGCATAAAAGCAAACACTCCTCTTTTTGTCAAAAAACTGCACAATTCATATCTTATAAAAACATTTTAGGCTATTTGGCTCAAGCATAATGTAGTCATTTCTGTTGTAAGTCAACAATTTAGATCAAAATTTGCAAGGAAATAGAGTTACTCTGAATAGAGGAAAGGCATAAATTCAGATTCACAAACTCATGAGCTGACTGGCTCAGTGAAAGAACAGACCAGCCCAAAGGTGTATTTTCATAAGCTAATTAATTCTGCAGAGATACACACACTCACACACACACACACACACACACACATATATACACACACAGATTAAATTGAACATTATTAAGGGAGGGTACATGTCAGTAAATGCTAGTGGTTAATTAACATTGGTTCATTTTGTCAGTATTAAGAACTGGTTCAAAATATTGGTGAATTAAGCTATGCTCTAAATTCACCACATCTGCAACATCCAAGTCAGCATTTGTAGGCCTTGAACAGATAAAATGTATTCCTAAATCCTGTTCTGAAGGTCCCTTACACAGCAGGGGAATAAAGTTGAGAGGCTGTAACAGAAAGGGACAGGAGCAGATTAACAACAGTTCATGATGAAGAAAATGGGACTGAAGGCTGGCAAGGGGCCAAAAGAAGCCTGAAGTACACACCTTCCCCACACAAAAGGGAAAAGTCTAGAAATTACAGCTCCTGTTAGAAGAAAGGAAATGTAAAAGGCTGTTTGCTACAGGAAAAAGTAATTTGAAATAATGGGAAAAAAACATTTTCTTTGCAAGAGAATTAATGACACAAAACAAAGGAATGCAGAAGCTATAAAGAAAGAAAATTTTGGGGAAGAAATTCTTTAAAATGAGGTATGAGAAATGAGGGGTTGAAAAAGAAAATCCACCTCAATAGTCCTCACCCTCCACAAAGATTTGTGGTTTTTCGTTGTTTCCTTTCAGTGCTTGCTCTCAAGTCAGCTCTTTTCAACCTGTTTCTTCCATTCCCTGATACCCTATAAATTAACCGCAGAAACCTCAGTGGCAAAACAGGAGGTTGGCACTTCCTCCTCTGCCCTCGCTTTTTATCGTGGGCATTGTAGTTCCTTTGATTTGCATTTTCATTATCATCCTGGCTTAGTCACTCCAGCTCTTCAGAGGTGTCATTGTATGAAATACGAGCACTTGCATTTATAACAACTACAGTTTTATTAAACTGAAGTTCACTGAGGGTGGTGAGTGCAAGCAGAAGTGTAGATGCATAAACACATGCAAATTTAAACTTCTAAGAGGAATGACGTCAAGATATTTTATCTAATACCACATTCTTCCTTAGTTTTGCCTTGTTTACAGTTTTCTCCAGAGAGATTTGAGTGTAGGAAACAACCGTGCTGCTGGTTTAAAGTTAATTTTCTTCTTCAATTCACTGATGCATGAACAGACTTTGGGACTGACTGCACCCACTGTGAGGGGTGAGTGTGGTCACCTCCCCAGCTCAGTGACACCGCTACCAGCCTAGCTGGCAGGACATCCCTGCCCTGCTGATGGAGACACGCACTCAGGGACTGGATGCCATCCAGCTGCTCAGTGAGAGCTTGAACCTTAGCAAAGCTGGTTTAGTTTTTTTTTGGTTTGTTTTTTTTTTTTGGTTGGGTTTTTGTTTTTGTTTTGTTTTTGTTTGTTTTGTTTTGTTTTGGTTTGGTTTTTTTCTGTGTTATCTGTGCTCACTTATCAGGTGGAAGCAGTAACTAATGCAGAAGGCTTCTTCTGCTTACAGGTACTGATAAATGGTAATTTATTATTTTTCTGCTTTTATTACCAACACTTGTCGAAATCATCCCAGGATAAATCCCTTCCATACCAGATGGCTGCAGTGAGTGGTGTCCTAGGCTGAAGATTGTTTAACTGCTACAGAGCATTCACTTCACTGTTTTCCTTACAATGTGTTTTAAAATGGGAGAGTGGGATGTAACATTTCTGGAGTTCAGATTTATTTCTGCTCATATTTTTGTGGCTGCTTTAATAGCAGGGTATGAGGTGTGTGTCTGGTAGACTCCCTGTGATAATCTTACTCCAAAGAAGGCCCAGGTTAAAATAGTCACTTAGGTTTGTATTTTTGTGCAAAATAGCATCTGTATTTGCTTAGCCCATAGGATATGCACATTTCCTTTCATAATGGAAACCAAACAGTGACTTCACTTTACAAAGAATAATAAACTTGACACACTTGCAACTACATGTATATTTACATATATATATATATGTAGATTGGTGCTAATGAAAGAGACTTTTTCATTTCACTGCTCCTTGCTGAAGAGTAGAGAGCGAATTTTCCTTAAGGCAAATTGATGTTTAAGCAGGATACACTTCAGAAGTCACTTAATGAGGCTTGCTTTATTCATCCTTTCATATTTGTTCCATTTTTACCTTTTGTTATATTTACAATTTGGGAAGTTTCATATTCAAGGTGCCTGCAAATGGCCCTGCATTTCAGACAACTGTTTGCACCGGAAGGGACCTTAAAGATCCTTTAGTTCTACCCGCCTGCCGCGAGCAGGACCACCTTCCACCAACTCAAAGCCCATTTGTGCGCCATAAAACAATGGTGGGTTATTCCCCAGCTGCTGCCTCAGCTCTGGGATTGAGCTGCCACAATTCTGAGCCTGCTCATCCTTGCTGGTGCCTGCAGCTGCCCCTGCACCCCCGGACTGTGCCCAGGGCTGGGTTTGCTGGGCCACAGACGCTGGGGAAACAAGCATCAAAAAGCATCTAACACCTTCCTCAGGCGCAATCCTGCAGCATTTCCAGCCCACATGCCTGCCAAATGAGCAAAAGTGAAGCTCCATACTGTGCTAGGGCTGACCAAGGACAACCCAGTGTCTAAGAGTGTAAACAATGATTTTAATAAAGATGTAAATGACACTGTCCCCTGCATCCGAAGGCTGCAATGTGAAAAAGCAGCACACTAGTCTCCATGGTTTATGGGAGGACTTTGGAAACAAGTTGCTCATAAAAATTCACTTTTTGTTAAGGAAAACAGTCAAGGCATGAAGTGCATCTAACGTGCCCATTGTTCATTGTAAAACTGACACGCGTTAGATGAAATGGGTGATTTTCCAAATACAGCTGATGGGGATTAAATTACCTGTGTTATGTGTAGTAAACATAATTCACGCCATTCCTTGTATGAAATATGTAATATTGGATACTTGTTAGATTATGCTCGTTTGTATTAGAAGCCTCCCCCACCCTCGCAGGCAAGACCTGTTGTATATTAGAACCCAGCCAGGAGATGGGCCATGTCTGAAGAGATACGGGAACCCCGGGGGCTGATCACTGCGTAAACAACCCGAGATGGATATCATGGAAATCCTCGGGCAGATACATGTGAATGCAGCCTTCCCGTAAATGTCATCGAGGGATTCAACAACTCCGGACACTGAATTGTTCTTTCTCACCACCAAGAAAGAAAATCTTATTAACATATGGACTCTGAATGGAAGAAAAGACTGACTGCTGAAATCTTGGCCTCAGGCGGAATTTTCCCTATAAAAACCACTTGTGCCAGGATGGAGGTGTGTGGGCATAGAGGAAAACCTCTGCTGAGGCTGACCTCTTTGTTGCACACCCAGGGCCGACCCCGGGCTCGGCTCCGTTCTTTCCTTGTGGCTGGCTAGATAGAATTTGATTGTAAAATCAATATTTTATGGTTTTCATTTTTAATTTGGCTGGACAAATTTTCATTTATAACACCTGAAAGAATTATTAGACTGCATTTTAGTTTTATTTTAAAAATATAGATATACTTTAGGAATAAGGACCTGAAGAAAAAAATTAACTCTAGTTTACCCACGGTATACTTGAAATTAATCTCCAAACAGAATGTGCTCTTGGGCAGGTCTTGGGTGTCGTCCAGATAGAAAGAGTTTCCTTGAGCACTCCTCCCGCGGCTGTTTTCTCTGCCCCATCCCCGCCGACTTTGCCCGTTCCGGCTGCGCTGGGCACCACCAACCCAGCCGCCACTGGCCATGTGCGGACAGACTCCGCTCCCGGCTGGTACCCCCGGCACTGCCCCTCCCTTGGCAGTTCCGGCAGCGCACCCTGCCCATGCTCCGCCTTCGGAGGAGAAGGTCTCGATGGTGTGCCCTGCCCTCACCCCCTTCCTGCCCGGAGCTCCGTTCCCCGGTTACCGCAGCCCCAGCTCAAAGAAACCCTTTCTATCTGGAGGATGCCCCCTTTTAGGAACGCAAGAAGTTCAATTAGGAGGCAACATTCTCCGGACTCTTCCTCAGAGCACAGGAGAAAGGCTATAGAAAAAGACTGGGATAAAAAAATTGGTCTATTTCCACTAAGAGAAGTCCCGATAGGAAGGGATGGAACTGGATTTGTGAATGTTCTTTGACTTCTTCTGGGGTCAGGAATTTTAAAAAAGAAATCAAAAGGATTTTGGAAGATCCCATAGGCACTGCTGAACCAGACCAATTTCTAAGTCCAAACATCTCTACGTAAGAAGAAATGCAGTCTATAATAAAGATACTATTTTCTCAAGAAGAAAGGGAAAATATCAGAATTACAGGCATAAAAGTCTAGAATAAAGAAAATCAGCGAGGGCCTCTCAGAGAGGAGAAAATGCCAACTGCACGTCCTGAGTGGGGTCAAAATGATAAGGAAGAGAGAAAACATATGAATGAATATCATAATTTAATAATCAAGAGAATAAAAGGGGCAGCACCTCGAGGGCAAAATGCTAAAAGGCTTTTGAGGCACAACAAGGGAAAGAGGAAACTCGAACTGAATACTTAGACAGACTTAAGAGAAATATAAAGCAATGTTCCGGAATAGATCCTAAAACTGATGTGGGAAAAGCTTTGTTAAAGATAAACTTTGTTACTAATGCTTAGCCAAATATTAAAAAAAAAAAAAGAGAGAGAAAAAAATTGAAGATTGGCATGACAAATTATTAGATAATTTATTAAAGGAGGCTGAGAAAATCTGTGTCCAAAGCCAAACTAAAAGCAAAGATTGTAGCACTCACCATGTGAGAAAACAATTGCAAGAATACAATAAAAAACAAAAAACCCACACATGCACTACTCCTAGATATGACATAGTAGTGACAGGAGAACAAGAAAGAATAAAATCCCAATGCAATCAAAGTTTCAGGAGCATTCCAGGAATGTCTGCTTTTACTGTAAGGGCAAAGGTCATTATAAGAGAGATTGTCCTAAGAGAGTAACAGATCTAAAAATTTTTAAAGAGACGGGGCACCGAGGAAGAATAGGGATGTCAGAGGCTCTGTTTTTTTAGGGACACATACCATCTGGAGCCTGTGATAACTTTAAAAGTGGGTCTCCAAGAAGAAGAATTAGAGTTTGTGGTAGACACAGGGGCAGAAAGAACCTGTAGGTTAAATATTCCAAAAAGTTATAGTGTAAGCAAAGATACTGTAAAAGTAATAGTGGCAAAAGGAGAGAGTTTCACAGATCCTGTCATTAAAAATACCTTAAAGATTGCCTTTTAAGCTTACCCATTAGCCCAGGAGACCCAAGATATCTTTGCCTTTGAATGGGAGGATCCACAAACTGAGAGACAACAGCAATTAAAATAGATTTAAGAGTCAGAGAGGAAGTTCCACCAAAAGGACAGCAGCTCCAGTTGCCAGTAGCCAAACTGCCAGGTATGATGATGATGATGACATGTCTGATCTCCTTGAAGGAACCTCTAAGACAAATGCCCAAGGAAAGAAGGACAAACAGGCTTAGAGGGGCCCTGCCTCTAGCCAGGTAGAGACGAGGGAAAACCGTGTTTTCTGGACTGTGTGGATTCGTTGTCCTGGCACATCAGAATCACGAAGATATAAGGCTTTGGTTGACACTGGTGCACAATGCACATTAATTCCATCGAGACATGCAGGGGCAGAATCTGTCTCTATCACTGGTGTGACAGGTGGATCACAGGACATTCCCTTGGTGGAAGATGATGTAAGTCTTACGGGAAATGAGTGGAAGAAACAGCCTATTGTGACTGGCCCAGAGGCCCCATGCATTTTGGGCATAGATTACCTTCGAAGGGGGTATTTTAAAGACCCAAAAGGACTCAGGTGGGCATTTGGGATAGCAGCTGTAGTGACAGAGTGCATCCAGCAATTGAACACCTTGCCTGGACTGTCCAATAATTCAACTACAGTAGGACTTTTGAAAGGAGAAGAACAAAAGGTACCAATTGCCACTTCAACAGTGGATCGCCGACAGTACAGAACAACTCGAGATGCTGTGGTTCCCATCCATAAGATGATCCGAGAGCTGGAGAGCAAGGGGTGGTCAGCAAAATCCACTCACACTTCAACAGCCCCATCTGGCCTGTGCGTAAATCTGAAGGAGAATGAAGATTGACAGTGGACTATGGTGCATTGAATGAAGTAACTCCATTGCTGAGTGCTGCTGTGCTGGACATGCTGGAACTCCAGTACGAGCTGGAGTGCAAGGCAGCGAAGTGGTACACCACTATGGATATTGCCAATGCATTTTTTTCCATTCCTCTGGAGGCAGAATGCAGGCCCCATTTTGCCTTTATGTGGAAGGGAGTGCAGTATACCTGGAACCAGCTGCCCCAGGGGTGGAAGCACAGCCCTACCATCTGCCATGGCCTGATCCAGACTGTACTAGAAAAGGGTGAGGCTCCAGAACATCTACAGTATATTGATGATATCATTGTGTGGGGGAACACAGCAGCAGAAGTGTTCGAGAAAGGAGAGAAAATCATCTGAACCCTCCTGGAAGCTGGTTTTGCCATCAAGAAGAGTAAAGTGAAGGGACCTGCTCAAGAGATCCAGCTCCTGGGAGTGAAGTGGCAAGATGGACAGCGTCAGATTCCAACAGGTGTCATCAACAGGATCACAGTGATGTCCCCACCAACCAACAAGGAGGAGACACAAGCTTTCTTAGGTGCCATCGGTTTTTGGAGAATGCATATTCCTAAGTACAGTCAAATTGTGAGACCTCTTTACCTGGTCACCCACAAGAAGAATGATTTCCACTGGGGCCCTGAGCAGCAATAAGCTTTTGCCAGAAAAAGCAGGAAATGGCTCATGTAGTAGCTCTTGGCCCAGTCAGGTTGGGACCAGAGGTGAAGAATGTGCTCTACTCTGCAGGCGGGAGCCATGGTTTGTCCTGGAGCCTTTGGCAGAAGGTGCCTGATGAGACTCGAGGCCAGCCATTGGGATTTTGGAGTCAGAGCCACAGAGGGTCGGAAGCCAACTACACCCCAACAGAAAAGGAAATCTTGGCTGCCTACGAGGGAGTCCAGGCCACCTCAGAGGTGACTGGCACAGAAGCACAACTCCTCCTGGCACCCCGACTGCCGGTGCTGGGGTGGATGTTCAGAGGAGAGGTTCCCTCCACCCACCATGCCAACAGTGCTACATGGAGCAAGTGGATTGCTCTCATCACGCAGTGTGCCTGTATTGGTAAACTGAATGGCCCTGGGATTTTGGAAGTAATTACAAATTGGCCCGAAGTTGAAAGTTTTGGTGTCACAGATGAAGAAGAAGAACCAGTGACACGGGCTGAAGAAGCTCCACCATACAACCAATTACCAGCAGAGGAAACACATTACACTCTATTCACTGGCGGTTCCTGTCACATCATAGGGATGAATCGGAAGTGGAAAGCAGCTGTATGGAGTCCCACACGACGGATTGCAGAGGCCACTGAAGGAGAAGGTGGATCAAGCCATCTTGCTGAATTCCAAGCCATTCAACTGGCCCTAGATATTGCAGAAAGGGAGAAGTGGCCAAAGCTCTACCTCTACACTGATTCATGGATGGTAGCCAATGCTCTGTGGGTGTGGCTGGAGAGATGGAAAGAGGCTAACTGGCAGCGTAGAGGAAAACCAGTTTGGGCTCCTGAAGAGTGGAAAGACATTGCTACCCGGGTAGAGAAGCTACCTGTGAAGGTTCGCCATTTAGATGGCCATGTTCCCAGAAGTAGAGCTAATGAAGAGCAGCAAAACAATCAGCAGGTAGATCTGGCTGCAAAGATAGGGGTGTCAAAGACAGACCTCGATTGGGAACACAAGGGAGAGTTGTTCCTAGCACAATGGGTCCATGATGCCTCAGGCCATCAGGGCAGAGATGCCACCTACAAGTGGGCACGAGAGTGAGGGTTGGATTTAACCATGACAGTATTTCTCAGGTTATCCGTGACTGTGAGATATGTGCTACCATCAAACAGGCCAAGCGGGTGAAGCCCCTCTGGTATGGTGGGCAGTGGTCCAAGTACTAGTATGGAGAGGCCTGGCAGATTGACTACATCACACTCCCCCAGACATGACAAGGAAAGCGCTACGTGCTCACCATGGTAGAAGCCACCACTGAATGGTTGGAAACCTACCCTGTGTCTCATGCTACAGCCTGTAACACCATCCTGAGCCTTGAAAAGCAGGTCCTTTGGAGGCATGGTACCCCTGAGAGGATTGAGTCAGACAATGGACCCATTTCAAGAACAGCCTTATCAACACCTGGGCTAGGGAACATGGCATTGAGTGGGTGTACCACATCCCCTACCATGCACCAGCTGCAGGAAAAGTAGAGAGGTACAACGGACTGTTAAAAACCACCTTAAAAGCATTGGTTGGGGGGATCTTTCAGAAATTGGGAGCAACATTTAGCAAAGGCCACCTGGTTAGTTAACAGCCAAGGTTCCACCAATTGAGCAGGTCCTGCCCAGTCTGAGTTCCTGAATATAGTAGATGGAGATAAAGTCCCAGTGGCATATGTCAGAGGTTTGTTACATAAAACAGTGTGGATCAATTCTGCTTTGAGTACAGACAAACCCATTTGTGGGATTGTCTTTGCTCAGGGACGAGGTTGTACATGGTGGATAATGCAGAGAGATGGAGCAACACGATGTGTACCTCAGGGAGATCTGATTGTGGGGTGAGACTCATGTGCAAATATCACTGTTTGCCGGATGTTGCTGCCAGTGTCTGTACAGGAAAACACACAGACATGAGACAGAAGGAAATGTGTAAGTGTCAAAGGTTTGAGTAAGTGAGATGGAAGGAAATGTGTATGAGTAAGTGAAAGATGGAAGCTTTTACTTGATGAAGTTTTTACATGATGTTGACGATATGGAGATAAGGGGTGGAATGTCATGGGGTGACGTGCGTGTGTTCTGTTTATGTTTGATATTATGTTCTGTACTTTCAGAACCGACTCTGAAAGTGAAGGCTTGTTTTGCCTTGTTATCAGCCGGTTCACCTCCCCCCATGGTCTGTTCTCTAGAATAGCCTAGTGCTGGCTGGCTTGCTTTGTTTTGCTGGCTTGCTTTGCTTGCTTGCTCTGCTTGCGTGCTCTTGCTCCTTCTTCTGCTTCTGCTTTTGCCTTTGCTTTTGTTTGTTAGTTTAGCTAAGCAGTCCAATTTTTTTTCCCTGGACTGTTTTTTTTTTCCTTTCTTTTTCCTGAATACCATTCCAACCTGCTCCGGACTGGGACCTGGGAAATACCGAGGAGCACCGAGAGCCTGCGCTTTGTGATCTGCAGAAGCCATCCCCAGTGCCGGAGAGCAACCCCCAGTGCCCAGACACGGGCGACCACTGCCAGGAGAGACTTTCTGGATTTGTCATCTCTTCAGAGTGGTGAAAGAGTTTTGTTGTCATCTGGTGTTGTTATTTTTTTGGTGCTGGGGAGTGTTTTTGTTTGCTGGGGAGTGTTTTGTTTCCAGCTCTCTCAGAGGAAATTTTTCCCGAACCAGGTGGGTGGGGACAGGCCATGGGGGTTTGTTTTCTGGGGGCTCCTTCCAGAGGTTTTTCTTCCAAATTTGCTCTAAACTAGGACACTCGGCGGAAAAGGATTAAGGGTATCAAAAGGGAAGCTGCAATTTGTAGAATCAGAGGTAAAATCTATTAGACACTTGATTAGTAAAGATAGTTGGAAGCACAACCCAGACGGAAAAGCAGGAATTCAATCCCTTCCCCTTCCCTCTTCAAAGGGGGAAATCAGAAAACTACTTGGATTATTGAGATATTATAGATTGTGGATTGAAGGATATACACAGGCAGTAGAATTTTTGTATGAAAAATTGACAGAGGGAGATGATATAAAATAGACCAAAGAAGATGATGAAAAACTAAGAAAACTGAAGTTAAAACTATCCTGAATACCAACTTTAAGCTTACCTTCACTAGCAAAACCCTTTCATCTGTACATAAATGTAAAAAAGGGGGTAGCTCATGGGGTTTCAGTTCAGGAGTGGGGAGGAGTAAAGAGACCAGTGGTTTATTTATCAAAGATGTTTGGTCCAGTAAATCAAGGATGGCCAGTGTGTATTCAAGCTATAGCAGCTACTGCAATCCTGGTAGAGGAAAGTTGTAAACTGACTTTTGGAGGTAAATCAATTGTGTGCACACCTCATGCAGTACAAAATTTCTTCCAATTTGTATTGTGATTTTTATCTTGAAATACATAACTTACTGTACTCTAGGACTGAAAAACTAGTTTACAGCTGTGACATAGCAAAACCTGCTATTAATTTGAGTCGATGCAGGCTGTTCAATCAAGTGGTTCTCAGTGTGTAAAGTTAAACTAAAGGTAACACCAGCTGCTTAGTAAGTCAATGAGAAACATTTTTCCTTCCAGCCAGTCCTTTTTCATGTACCCAAATGTGTTTTGCTTTCTTAGTTTTTTGTTTTGTTTGTTAGTTTTTCTAGAAGTGCTAACTACTTGCAGTATACCTAGAACAGCAACTAAAGTTGTGCATCCAAAACACTTGTGAAAAATAGGGCTCATTTTTTCCCCAGAATTGGAGGTGGCTACATATAGAAAAGGGAACCTACAAAGCTAGATAAAGAAAAAGTTTCAGCATCTTCTAATGTAAAGTGTTAATTTGTTACTTTCAGAATCACAGTGGGTGTGTGACACACACATATGAAAATGATGGTGGGGGAGATCTCTGCTTGCTATAGTTTCCTATTTCTTGAATGAGTTAAAGAGCTATGAAGCAGTTGTGAGTTCCTTGGGTGGATTATCCAGGCCTGCAGGGAGGGCTTTGCCATGATTCCCTTTGTGCTGCAGGCAGCCCTGCAGCGTGGCAGCAGTGGCTTGCCTCTAGTGAGTTTGCAGGCAGGGCGCTTCACCACTGCAGTGCTCAGGTGAAGTTTCCTATTTTAGTATTAAAGCTTGAATTCAAGAGTGCCTCTTCCCATACAGTTATTGTTGGTACCGTAAGAACCTCTTTGGACAGTGTTTCTTGGCAGTCAAAGAGAGAGTATTGCAGTGACAAATTCCTTACTTGCTGTCTCCCCCACTGTATCCATATTTTGTCTATTCCCTCTTCAAATTATAGATTTGTAAAACTCATGCTCTATGTCCTCAGATGCCCTTCCAAAATCAAACCTTGGCTTCTTTGCAAATTGTATTACACTAACCAGCATTACCTTAAATTTTTTTAGTGCAGGCAGGATCACTTTAAAAGGAAGTTTTTGTTTACCTTCTTCCTGCAACCCTTTCAAGCTTGTGAATAGAAAATTTTGATAGGAAAGCAAGTCTTTAGTTTTGGCACCCTTATCTGTGAGTGGCTGGCAGCCTTGGTGGAGGGTGCCGTGAATTACGCACCTATAGAACACAAATAACAAAAGTAATTGAATTTGTAAAGAAGTTGAAAAAGGGGGAAAAGGTGATTGGCAGACTCACCTCTCTAGGATGTAAGACTAATGTTAGAAAGTAGACTGATATTAGAATGTAGATGTTGAAATGTAAAGAGAGAAAAAAAGAGAGAAAGAAAGAGAAAGGGAAAAGGATAGAGAAAGAGAGAAAGAGAAAGAGAGCGAAATACACCCCCAAAGTCCCCATACCATAACTATCTGTAAGTTCTCCCCCATTCCTGCTAGATAGAGTGACAACAGGGAGGGGGAAGTGGTGAAAGACAGAGTCAAACACAAAGCTGTGAAAAAGAGGGAGAGCAGGACCACCAATAGAGACAAAATCAAAGCAGAGATAGCTAACTATCACAAAGTAGTTTATTTTTTTAAACAAGACTTCTTTTCTTTCTTTCCATTTTTTTTCGAGAAGAGGAGGCTTTTGTTCTGAAAAATAGGTCTGTAAGACTAAAACAGTTAAATGTTACCCAAAAAAAGTAAAATGCAAGAGATGTGATATATCTTGTGTTAAATTTAGCCTAGTTTATTTTTTATTTAACTAATTATAAAGAATTAACCTCTGAAACTATTAACACAACAAGATACAAGAAGAAGAAGTGGCTGTAGGAAAAAAAAAAGCTTTTAGTTAAACCCAGAAAGTTCTAAAGAAAACTAATAGTAAAAGTTAATGCAGTATTGTTTTTCTTTTAACACTGTGTTATTAAAAAGTCCTTTCCAGGTACTACTAAAACAGCAATCCAAACCACAGAAAAGAGAGTGAATTCATGACAGCAAAATAAAAAAATTTGTGAAGAAACGTAAGGAATAAACTATCACATCTAAACCAAGTGATACCAAATTGACTTCCAACTGGAACTGGGTGGTAACAGTTTAGGAAGACCCAAATGATCCAAGGAAAGTACAAAGAATAACACCTAACTGAGAAATAAGGCAAAGCTTACACCACTAATATTAAGCACTGTCTGAATAAGCCCTGAGAGGCCTCCGACACCTCCTTGGGAGAGGAATACTGTCACTTCAAACAGGAGGATCCGGACCGTTTTAGCCAAAGAGTTCTTATTCTGGCCTTAGCCTGTGACTTATACAGGGAAGAACGGAAATAACCATTAATACTGCTGTATGCTTTATTTGATTCATCCCCATACTGGACATGCTAGCTGGGTTATAAGTGAATGTTTAAATTATGAGAATAATTGGCATTGTAATTCACAAAATCTATGTTCTCGTTACAAGAAGTATGGAGTACTGAATCGATCCCCTATACAAAAAGAACTCAAAAACTAAAGTAATAAATTAGTTTTGTAGATAGAAATTATCAGTGCTTATAGACTGAGAAATACATGAGGAATGGTAGGAAACCACAGTTAAAAGAATGCTAAAAATAATTTGCCTAAAGATTAACTAAGAGTAAGTGACAAGGAAATAGAGGGCAAGACCAGATTAGCCTCTGTATTCGCCATCAAGAAGATCAAATACACCTGCTGTAGGATTGCAACCCCCATAGGCATGGGAGGTGGGGGTATAAACCATACTAGACCTCTGTCATTCCTTTTTCTGTCACTCATTTTTTGTGTCTTCCCTAGTGAGATATCAACAAAGCCATGCCACAAGTGTTACTGAAAACTATACATAAAAAAAACCAACAAAGTTCCTTTTTGTTACACACACCCACGTCAACAGCCACTTAATCCAAATTAAGTACCTGCAGGTAAAAGGGGGAAAATTATTAGATTAAAAAGAACTTAAAAAAAAAAAAGTAGTACTCCAAGCAGTTATAAAAATGATAACAAACAAAGTTGCTCAAACATTAGAATTAATATTGAGCCAACAAAACCAAACAAAAACTGCAGTGCAGTGTATTAAAGTAAGTTAGCTTTAGACTATTTATTGGCTAAAGAATGGGGTATACAGATTGTTAAAAATAGATGGCAATAGAGAGATCATCCTAGACAAAACAAAAGACTATTAAAAAATTGTAAAAAATAATTATAACCCAAATATCAGTCCAAAAATGAAAAAACAATATTAAAAACTAATAAGTAGAGTAATATATTGAGAATAAGATGATAAAATAAATTAAGATTCTTCCTTTTATGTGTTACAACTGTTTTAATGTTTCTTCCTTGTTTAATCCCATATTTTATTTAACTACCAACAGAGTCCAAATAATGCAAGTGGATAAAAAATATTAGTCAATCCAAATGATTTATAAAGAATAAGAGGAGGGATGGTAAAAAATGCATATTTTATGATTGGCTTTTTGCAAATGTTACAATAAATATTATATGTGTAATGTTAGAAACTTATGCTTTATTAATTCTTTTAAGTAGTGTGTTAAATGTAGTTTTAAGTTACAACATAATGTTAAAATAAAAACTCTACAATATAAAATTTGTTACAAGCTCAAGCAAGAAGATGAGATAATCAAGAAACTCTTCACACAGAGATGTCAGCAAAGAGGGCCCATAAAAATTTACAACCTCCTATTAAAAAAAAAAACATTCTTCCACCTTCTCTCAGTCTTTTTAGAACCAACAAGATTAAAGAGAAGAAGTTGACAAAAACCAGAAAAGTTCTTAATTTACAAAGAATTTATACATCATGTATGAAATATATGAATATACAACAAGCTATTGCTTTTAAAGTTATTCCTTTTTTCACAAGAGATGCTTTTCGGACTTAGTGTCCGAGAGCATCCGGACATCCGTAATTCTTTGCTTTTTATTATCTTGTAGTTGTCCTAACTCTAAACTTCATTACTCTAATTGTATTACTATTTTTATAACCATTTTTTTATTATTAAACTTTTAAAATTTTAAAAACCAAGTGATTGGCGGTTTTCACAGGGTGTCCCTGTCCGGCAGCGCATCCCTGTGCTGTGCCACGCGCTCGCCCGGCCACTGTCCCCACCTTTACGCGACCCCGCCTGGCTCATCCCGCACACCCCGGGGCCCAGCAGGGACAGAAGTGGCAGCTCAGACTCAGCTGCGATCCCGAAAAAGGGGCAAGGAACATCTGCTCAAGGCAAACAGCAGTCAAAAATGGATCAGAGGTACCTACTGATGTATCCAATATCAAACACAATTAAAGTCGAACACCCATTAGTATTATTAAAAACAATTGTTAATATTATACTGCCTGGCTGGAGAGATCAGTTTCCAAAAGGGATTCTCTCTAGGCAATACATCAAAAAGAGAGTGGTGTCTCCTTATCCACTCCCTTTTTTCTGATAATATTTTTAACTCTTTCAGGTCTATTTTGATTTAGATTTTATGGCCCTTGTGGGTCTCTTCCAAGTCAGAATATTCTGTGATTTTCACCACTAAACCAGCAACATCAAATTGATTTCACAAACAGCCAAGCTTAGCAGGGTGGTTCTGCCTGTGTGAACCTGCAACACCAGCACTTCCTTAGAAAGATACCTGAAAACCCACCAGTGTATAAAATTCTAAGATAAAAATAGCTAATAATAAAATATATAATTACTAAAAAATAGATTTTTTTTTATTTCTTGCCCAATCCTTACAATGATCTATTCACAATGTATAAATATTGTCTTTTACCTCTCCTTTATTTAGTTTCACAGCTGTACACAGGGATGTAAAATTAAATTATTCTCTAAAAAAGGAAGCACCAGAATTTTGAGGTACCTCCCAAATGCCTTTTTGGCACACAGCTAAGATCAGGTACAATGGCTTAAACATGAAATATGAACTCAGACGTTTCTGCAGACACTGTATGAAGTTCACCTGTCATTAGAACTGCTTTTGTTGTGACTGTAACATGTCCCTGCAGTGCACACAAAGGATATACAGGCAGGAACCACTGGCATTAAATTGGTTTCCCCAGGGGGGAAATGAAGGTTGAGCTGGAACCAAGGCAAGTTTACAATTCCAAAGCAGCAAGGGAAGAGAAAAACCATGAGAATGTCAAGCCATCAAACATGATGCTTTTTTAGAACTCTCAGACACTCTTCAGAGCACATATCATTAAATAGTCATAAGAGACTTCTGAATTATTAGGTAAGTAGACCTAATTTTTTCTTCCTTTTATGGAATAGTTAATTTATCAAAAAAAACCCCAAACTCTGATGAGCCAAGAAAATGTATTACAAATGGACTTACCATCTCTGTGAATTATTGGTGTCAGTGTTTTTCTTTATCATTAAAAAGCAAATCAGACACTTCAAGTCCTTGATTTATGAGTGCACCAATTTCCATTTAGACTGATTTGCTCTAGGTTTGAGTTAGGAAATGGGTTTTGGAAGAACAATAATCAATGAATATATATAATAGGGTGAACTCAAGCAATCAAAAATATTAATTAGTTCAGTGCCTAATTAAAGTACATTTTATCCCTGAGTTTTCCTGGGGAAAATAGAATTGTGTATTTACATTCATGCAGGTTTTAACTATAATGTAAAACCTAAGGTTTTTTCTCTCCTCAGAGGCACCTTTTTTGAACAGGTGGGATTACACACACTTGGCACTGGCTGCAGGCTTGACAAGAGAACATTCAGGAAAGAAGTTGAACAGATACAGAGTGGCACAGAGAAGGTGAACTGGTACTCAGTTTGGCACAAACACAAACCACATAAACTCCTTGTAAGGGCACTCTCATTCATGTACAGTGTTTAAGGGCACAATTGCAGTGGATCACAAAGCTGTAGGCTCCCCTGAGATTTTAGTCTGTATTGGGACTTTTCACCTGGAGACAGAGGACTTGAGTTTCCAGGTGTGTGTAAATTCCCTTTCCATTGAGGGCCTGGCTCTGCCCTCCCCAAGGCACCCTGAGGGGGAGAGCACCAAACGCAGACCTGGGGAGATGAAGGAGCAGCCCCAGGTGGGGACAGCCACAGCACTCTTTCAAATTGTTATAAATGAATCAGTCAGTTTAAGAATTAAAGGAATTTGTTAAATTAAATCAAAGTAAAATTGGAAAAGCCACAAGCAAATCAGCACCGAGCCAGGCGATAGGTGCTGGGTGAACTGGGTCTGGACTAATGTAGCACCGTATCCTAGCAGTTCATGAGGTACTGATTTCAGAGTCTTTTTTATACTGTTCCCAGACTTAGCGGAATTCTGGGGGGGGATCCTCCTGTTTCCTTTTGTCCTTTTTCACATATTCATGCATGTTCTTTTCTTATTGTGCTTCTAAACGGAGGTATCCCCGGAATACTCTGATTGCTGAAATCCTGTTAGATGGTAATCCCCCTGAATATCTTGTTCTGGCAACACATATTCATCTTATCATTCAGGGCATATCTTCTAATCCTTCAGAATAACCATCTTTTGAGACAGGAATTCATCCTGTGTATATTGCTCTTTCCCGTCACTTGATTCCATTAAAAAGGATACTGTATTTTTCAGTCCTGAGCATAAATTTATTCTAAATCATATATTACAAAATTTTAATCCTCACAAATGTTCACATGACTGTGATACACCCAGAAGCCATCTCCACCCTGCACTATGTTTGTGGTCAGTTTGTCAGTCTACTGACAGCACAGCAGCTCTTTGCAGTTTCTTTCTCAAGTTACCCAGTTCCATAAAGTTTTACTTCTTTACTGGGGAATTATGCAGCAAATGAGCAGAGCTGTAATACATCCATGCTCATAACCTACACTGGAATTCTGCACAACACCAATTTTATGCTAAGGATCTTTAAAAAAAAATTTGCTGTTTTTTCTACTTTGACCTTAAATGTCAATTTATGGTCAGGTTGTTTGGATTTTGTTGTCTATTTTAAATGAAGCTTTGGTTAGGGATTTTAAAACAGAAATATTTATTTTCCCAAGCTTGGACATGTGGGTTTATTCACATTTATTAAGGAAATTTGTGTGTGCGTTAGCATACACTTCCTTTCAGAAACAGCAGTGTATGAAACAGAACTTGCCAGAGAAATATAAAGCAACAGTGGAAGAATGTGGAAGCAATTTCCTCTTAAAATAGGTGGACAACTGCATTATGGCAATTCACCTGTGTAAAGACTAGAAAAAGAACATATTGGTTTGGTCCAGGCAAAATTGAGGAGAGAAACATCACCATAAATGAGCACTCTGCAGATCCCATCCAAATGAGACAGTACTTCCCAGAAGATCACTTTTTCCACTTCACAGAACTGTTCAAGTTGAACAGGTTGCTCCAAAATGTGAAGCATAATTAAGCAGAACACAAGAACCAATTAAGCTCTATTTGCACAGAAGAAACTGCTCAAAAAGTATTGTTCTTATATACATCCAGATGTTTCAGTGAGAGAAAATGTCCTTAAATGCGTGTGGTGCTGTAAGCAAGCTCTCTGCTGACACACGGTGCACACCGGTGGGCTGGGGACAGCTCAAGGCCACCCGCTGGGCACAGACTGTACTCTGGAGTGCTGCTTGTACGGGCAGCACCCTCGCTTCAGGCAATTAAATACATCCTGATCTCAGGCAAACAATAGTGCCTGGATGTCTTCTTCATAAAAAAACATTCATGTCCCAGTTTCTGGTTTGCCAATAAGCAAAACCAGATGGGAAGCTTCAGGACATTAAGATAAAAGGACAGTGCCTGAACCCTGCTACGGCTGATGTTCCTTTCAGTACAGACTACATACTTCTTCCTGACTCACATAAAGCTGCTTTGGTACCTGTACTCAGATTCTTCTCCCACAGAGCATTCTGAATGCAGAATAAATCAGGTACTGGTTTTTAAACATACACACCACTGCCCAGGGTGAGAGCATTCGCTTGCTAAAACTTTTCATCCAAATAAATGTCAGCTCCTGATGGCAATTAAAAGAAATAGAAAACCCCATCCAATACACTACATTCTTTGGCATTACTGAAAATCCAGCAAGCAGCAAGTCGTTTCAAGATTTCCAACAGTTTATTCCTTACAAGGAATTCCTTTTCTCTTTCCCCAGGGCCAAACCTAGCTTGTGGTGATGCTCCCAAGAACAGCTGTTTCAGCCAACTGTCTTGGCCACAAATCCTTCCCTATCCTTCATCCCTCAGCTTCCCATGATGTCTTGGTCCTGGCTAGGAGAGGGTTAACTTTTCAGCAGGAGAAGCACACCTGGACCCTGAGGTTATTCCCTCAGGAAGGCAGTGATTGGACAGAGGGGTGTGAATTGTTCCCCTGTCCTGTATACTCTATCAGTATTGTTGTTGTTAGTTTTCTTATTTCATTGCTATTTCTAGCCAATTGTTCTTATCTCAACCCATGATCTTTACCTTTCTATCTCAAATTCTCCTCTCCATCCCACTGGAGGGGGAGAGAGGAAGTGAATGAGGGGCACATGGTCTGAGGTGTTTCAGTACCAGAGCAGGGGTGAAACTGAGACCTCCCTGAACTCCCATGCAAGAGCCAAACCACCAGCTGCTCCAGACAGGCAGCAAAGCAAACAGGCAGGGAGCTGAAAGCCCACCAGACAAGACAGAAGAGTTTCAGGAAACAGACAATAGCTTAACAATTTCCCAAACTTGGCCCAGCTAGTGGCACTGGGAACCTTACAACTTTGTTCTTGTGGCAAAAGGTTATTTGGGACAAGAACAAAACTTCCTTCCATTTTTCTGTGTCCTTATTCACGCCATTTCTAGTATGATATATGTGCTATTGAATATTTGTTGGGGTATGCACGTTTGTATTAGGAGCCCCCTGCCTCCCCCCCCCACCCCCAGGCCCCCCGCCATCCTTGCAAAACCTTGTGTATGTTGAAACCCAATTTACAAGTAAAAGGATATAGCTAGTCTGGAGATGGGCCGTGTCATATCTGAAGCCATAGGATGCCCAGGCGCCCAGGCCCTGATCACCCTGTGAACGACCCAAGATGGATATAATGGAAATCCTCTGGACAGATACACGTGAATGCAGGGTTCCCTAAATTTCATCAAGGGATTCACCAACTCCGGACATCGAATTGTTTTACTTGTTGCCAAGAAAAGAAATCTCATCAAACGATGGAACTCTGAATAGAAGAAAGGACTGATTGCCAAAATCCCGACCTCAGGCAGAATTTTCCCTATAAAGCTTGTGCCAGGATGGAGGTGTGTGGACATAGAGGAAAACCTCTGCTGAGGCTGACTTTGTTGCACACCCAGTGCCGACCCCGGGCTGGGCACTATTCTTTCCTTGTGGCTGGCTAGATAGAATTTGATTGCAAAATAAATATTTTATTTTTTTCACTTTAATTTGGCTTGACAAATTTTCATTTTTCATCCTTTCATTGGAAGGCCAATAGGAATGTTATGTGTAGTAAACATAATTCGCGCCATTCCTTGTATGAAATAT
>QUSF01000103.1:31283-69286 GCA_003676055.1 Chloebia gouldiae | reverse complement strand
ATGGAGGTGTGTGGGCATAGAGGAAAACCTCTGCTGAGGCTGACCTCTTTGTTGCACGCCCAGGGCCGACCCCGGGCTCGGCTCCGTTCTTTCCTTGTGGCTGGCTAGATAGAATTTGATTGTAAAATAAATATTTTATGGTTTTCATTTTTAATTTGGCTGGACAATTTTTCATTTATAACAGCATGAAACTATGAGGAGATGAAAGTGTTCCAATTTATATTGTTATATGTAATATGGGTAATTCGTGCCTCTAAAGTGATATACAGATGTAATGTTTTATATTTCTAATAAATATTTGTATAAATCATGCGAGTCTGAGCCAAGGAATTGCCTCACATATGTTGAAACCACTGCTGACAAGAGGGAGGAGGACTTCATTTACAAACGAATAAACGTAGCTTGCCTGAAGATGGATCATTTCCCAAGGTGATCCGAGGAACTCCCAAGTGATGATCGTCTTGATAACTATCCAAGATTGAGATTGATTGATGGAGCCACCGGAAAGATACATCTCAATGCCAAGTTCTAGTAGCTCAATCAGGGATGGACATCCCTCTCCAGACAGCATTTTGTTCAACTCAATGCAGAGAAAGGAAATGGTATGAATATGTGGGACTCTGAATGGAAAGAAAAGCCTGATCACTGAAAACTCTGCTTTAAGCAAAATAAACTATAAAAACTGCTTGAGCAGGATGGTCGGTGTGAAACGTAGGGGACCCTGTGCTGTAGCAGTCAGACCTCTGTCTCACCCAGCACCAATCCCAGGCTTGGCACTGTCCTTTTTATTGTGGCTGGCTCAGACTGAATTTGATCGCTGAATAAAACCTATTTTTATTAATTTTAATTTGGCTGGATCAATTCTTACTTATAACAATATCGAGCAAAGGCCTCCATGTTAAAGGAAGCAGATGTTGAAATGGCTGTGATCCCATGAGAATTCTGAGCAGAGGAAGAGAGATGAGTAGTCCTCTGCTTCCAGGAGAAGATCTCTGTTGCCAGGGATGAAGATGATGTTAGAGACAGATAATGAGAACTTTTGCCTTTACCCCATAAGTTAACATGGCCCATCAACAATCTGTGGGAAGACTTGTGGAAATGGGAAGGATTTAATGATGGCAGTGACTATATTATTATTGACTATAATTCACGCCAATATAATGTTGTTGTATTTGGTTCAGGGAAGTATGACTTGATATGTGTAATATTTTGTTGTTGCAAGCACACACACCAGCACCTAGAGCTACCCTCCCCACATATCTGTTACACTAAAAACCGGTTTTTCAGAAAAAGCCTCATTTACAATTTAATATATGTGGCTCTAGGCGTTGATCATCTCACTATATTGGGATCCCTGGAGTCCTCCGGGCTGATACATCTGAAAGCCATGGTTCCTGTAACTCCATCAAGGAAAATCATCCACACCTGGACTCAGATTGTTCAACCTCAACACAGAGAAAAGAAACTATGAATATGTGGGACTTTGAATGAGAAGAAAAGGTGGATTGCCGAAATCCTGGCCTCTGGTGGAAAATTTCCTGTAAGAACTGCTTGGTCCAGGAGGGTGTGTGTGTGTCCAGGGGGAACCTCTGCCGAGAGGCGTCTTCTCTGTCACGCACCTGGTGCCGATCCCAGGCTCAGCACTGTCCTTTTCCTTGTGCTGGCTCAGAGAGAATTTGATATAAAATAAAATTTTTATTTTTCATTTTTTAATTTGGCTGAATCAATTCTTATCTATAACAGCAGGGTTCCCCAGGCGGCTTCTATTCATGATGAAATTGAGAGCCACGAGAGAACTCTTCTTTCCTCTTGTGGAGAAGTCTCCATGACCTTAACAGGAGGTACTTCTCTCCCTCAGTGAATTGAAGAAAGACTATTTTAGAGGTGGTGAACTGACTGGAAATCTTAGGTTTGGTTTCTTTACATTGTTAGTGGGAAAGAAAAGGTTGTGGGGGGAGAAGTGTTTTGAAGGGTTTGTTTTGATTCTTACTACTTTTTTTTCTTTTAGTCACTATTAATAAAATTTTCTTTATACCCTCTTAAAGTTTTACCCCTGCTTTGCCTTTCTCCTAATCCTTTCTTAGCAGGAAGTGAGTGCATTGGTGATCAACGAGCACTGAAACCTACCACATTCTTTAGTGCATTGACTGGGAAATATTAAAATTGAGGCAATCTTAAATTGTCAAACCAAAAGCACTACACAAAGGAAATCTGCCAAAGAGCAAGAGGCACAAAGGACAGGTTGAGATGAATGTCCTATCATGGGTAAGCTCATCTCAGAGCTGAGCCTTGCACAGAGGAGCCCTTTGGCTCTTTCCCTTTTGCTTTGGGCTCTGACATCTGGGTGGGGACCACAAAAGAGTAAAGGCAACTAAGACCCACAACCTGTGGTAGGAACTTCTGGTCTAGGATTAACCTACAGAAGCCTACAGCAGTCTGCATGTGCACAGTACTATTTATTTTAGGGAGGAAGAAATACTTAGCTTGAAATATTTTAAATGGTGCATGTGAAGAATAAAGAAGAAACATTTCATTTTCAGAATGCTTCAGATTTCATCTTGCAATGTCAATACTCCTTTTATTCATCTACATGAAATTTAATTAAGTTTTGGCCTAATCCCAGAATAATAGAGGACAATGGAGAGCTAGAGTACTGTACATGCAAAGACAAACAAAGGCAGTCTCTGTGAGCTGCCAGTCCTGCCCTGGCACCTGGGAGCTCTCACTCCTGCCCTAGGGCAGCAGGAGCAGCCCTGAGGTGTGGGCACAGGGCACTGCTTCCCCTCCAGCCCTAGGGACAGATCTGGCAGCTTCACCTTCGCTACAGGACCTTTTGTGTCTAAACCTGTGAGAAATGATGTTCATCTTTAAAATTTCAAAGGTTTATTAGACTAACAAAATACAACAAAGGACTGAATAAGGAAGAATTACAGCACTGGGAGTGTGGAATTAAACCGCCACGTGCTCACCCACATGCGTTTTATACCTATGGGGTTGTGTCAGGTAACCCTAACCCCGCCCAGAGTCTGCCAATCAACTCCTCTCTGCTGTCCACTGGTGGAGACTGCTTCCTTGCAACTTCATTGGAGGTCAGGTATTGACATGGCATGCCTCCTGTAACAAACCTGCCCTCCCCAAAAGTGTGTCATGCAAGGGGCACAGCTACACACCCTCCCTCCACATCTTCTGACTACCAAGGCCACCCCTTGGCAACCATGCAGGGGGAAAGGGGACTATGGAGAGAACAGAGGACATCCAAACAACAAATCACAGTAACATAACTATCCAGCAATAAAACTTCTTAGCATACACATAATATTCATCCCTTAATTGCAAGAGCCAACCATTGCATTACTCATCTATAATAAATCCCAGCACTCTCAGGTGCACTCAGCCACAGCAGCGCCCCGTACCAGGTGCAGTGACACACCCCACCACTGGCACTGCCACAGCCACCCACAGGCACAAGGCTGCTGCAGGGAGCCAGGGACTGCCACAGCACTGCTGTCAGGAAGGGTGGAGCACATGAAATGGACAAATTAAATATTTTACTCTTTCAACTGTGTGAAACATCTTTTTAAGAGAGAAAGAATTAACTTAGGACTTAATTAAAATGCATTAAGATTAGTTAGGATGTAATTAAGATACATTTGGATATGCATCTTCAATTCAAGGTTCCCATGTGTGGGTTTAAGAATTGAAGAAGAGGGCTTAAAGTAATGTTAGTTATATTCCATTTACGTCAACTATTTATATAGCTATCCCGTTCCAATTATAAGCATGTCTAACTCAATTCCCTCAAGAAAAGCAGTCTTATCCTGAAATTTTTGAGGATCCTCTTCAATCAAAAGAAATCTCTCCCCCTACAACCATAAATTTATCAAGACAAGTGAAATTATTCCATGTTTCAAAACATGACACTTTCAAATAGCTTTCTTGTGATTCTTTAATGTTTCTGAAAACGAGACAACCACAAAAGACAGGCAGGTCTGTATCTAGATTGAGTGATGCTTCATGTCAGTGAGAATGGGTTCATCATCAATGGGGGAAGCTGGAGCACAGTTCTCATTTTAAGACTTACTAATAACAGTGTGTCCATGATACTTTGGCAAATCAGTGTAAAAGATGAGCAATTTTTAACATTTGTCAGAATGAAGCCACCTCCGACACTGCCCTGGGGTTGGTGGAAGGGTGTGTCTTCAAAACACTGATGGGCTTTTCCAGAATTCACAGAGTCAGCTTCAGGTCACACACTTCTCATTCCTTCCACCTCAGTGCCCCCTTTCCTTCCCCCGCTCCTCCTGCAGGGAGAGGAGAATCTCCTGCCCAAACCATGAACCATTGCTGCTGTGGGGCTGTTCACGTGCTCCCTGGACACTGAGGCTGGCACTGCTCACAGGAGCTCACTGCAGCAATGGGAACAGAAACCATAGCTGATTGCTCCTCACAGGCCAAATGAAAAATTACTAAACACACCTGTCTGCAAGATTTCAGACACCTTTTGTGTAATGATGGTCTAAGTTATCTTTAATGGTACAAGCCAAAAAACTGTTTTTTAACCTGGCCATGTTTCTTTAAAGTGAATGCTATTTTCATACTACTTAACTTTTATAATTTAAACATGTATGTCAAGCGTGAAAAAACTCCACACTTATCTTCCTTTCTGCTGCAATAAGAAACCACATTTATTTCATATAAAATTTACCACCATTATTTATTAGCAGGCAGAAAGCTTCTGGGTATAATAAAAATCTGGTACATAAAGTTGCAGCTTGCCTGAGGAGAGGGAGAATTAACTGTAATAAAACTCATTTAAAGAGCCTCATAGTATCACTTTAGAAATAGTAAAAAAAGGGGGGAGAAGCAAGAAGAAAAAGATAGATTTTTTTTTGCAAACCACAAAATATTTTCTGTTCTTTCTGCTGAATTGTTCTATGAAAAGACAAGTTTTCCTCTCGTGGCTACATTTAAGAGTATACATGGAAGGAATATTTTCTTTTCTACACTTGCCAACATTTTATCTCTTGACAAACAGCAATTATGTCTGATAATAATTTTGTCCTGAGTATCAGATTATTACATTCCTATTTTAGAGACTTTTGATGGCCACCAGACACAGGAGGGGTCAGGTCTTTAAGTACACCCAACCTTGTGGTTACATGTTGAGGCCAGCTTGCACAGCTTCACTCAGGAAAATAATTCCAGAAACACCTAGAAACACAGTTGTAATGCAATAGCAGGACAGAAGAGACAAAAGAAGGAACTTGGGGGGACGTTCAGGATTTGTGTACTCCAGATTGCACACAGGGATAGCACACAGGGACAGCACACGGCGACGTCGCTCTTGCCTGGCTGAGCAGAGCAGGCAGGGATGCCAATTACTATAGTAAGTTTCTATCCTTACTGTCTTACTAATATCTAATAGAAAATATCCAATATTTTCTATTAGATATTGGCTGTATTTCCCACTATTGGGAAGAAAAATAAATAATCTTCCTGTAAAAATTAAATCTGTTCAGATTATACTTCAGAATTGTTTCTGTCTTCAGGAGGTTGGGTCAGTTTTTTGTTACCTTGTTTTGGAAACACTCTCTCTGCTAAACAAAGTAACCTGCATGGGACTGATGTACAATTCTTCCTGAATCCCTCATCATCCAGTAGCTCCTCCTTTCCAAAGTACATCAGAGGAAAGTCTTGCAAGGGAAGAGAGAATAAACAGTGGGAGAACAGAAAGCCAGACTCATCACATACAGAGAGTTTGGTCTGTGACAATTGATCATAGACCCTGTAACATCTATCAAGCAGCCTTACAGCTGGTTCAAAAGCGTCGGGGAATCTCTACCCTCCACAGCCAATACTTCTATGGTTATATATGAAGAATTACTTTGACAGCTGCAAGCTCTACAAGAACAAACTCAGCTTCAGTCATGCTGCCATTCAATTTAGAAAATGTTGTGCATGCATTTTTCTTGAACCATATTAGCTTTTTGTTAAAACCAACCCCTGCCTTGCAGGCAGTGCAGGTACCAAAGCTTGCACTCTTCTCCCTTCTGGCTGCCTGATGCCTCTATCCCTGCTGCAGCTAGATAGGATGTGGATCTCCATGGTCAAGGGCAGCACTCAGCACCATATCCTGGCTCAGGGAGCTGCACTTCTGACATGCACAGCCACCTGGAGCCTGCAAGTGTGCAAGGTGGATTTTAGGCAGCAGTTACAGTTCACAGTCTCTCTTGCAGCTCTAGAAAATAGGTAAAGCATAAGCTCCTCCTCTTCAGAAATATGTTAGATCAGCTTATTATCAGTACATTTTATCTTGGAAAAAACTGAAGCCAAACAGAAATTCTTGAAAAAAATAAAACTGAGGATTTCCATCAACCTTTATTCATCAGTTCAATTAATTTTATTTTAAAATAGTCTACAGAATATTAAGTGCTTCTAACAACCTTCTTCCCAACAGATAAAGTGATTCATATAGGGAGGTAGTCTGAAGGAATAGAGACAAGATGCAAGGGAAGAAACATATGCAGGTACAAAACTCATGTACTGTTGCAGTTTTATATACATGGAAAATTAACAGAAGCACGACAGTTATGGAATATGGTGTGGGATATGTTAGAAATTTTCTGTGGTATATTGGTATATTCTCTTTGCACATCCACCATGTTCTTTTAAGAAGGCCCATTTTAAGTTGTGCTTAATAAAATACCTAATCGTTATCTAGCTGTTGCATCACTATTACAAAGGTTTGCACTTTTCAAGCCATTAACAAACATCTAAGTTAGCTTAGCACCCAAGTCCTTCAAACACTGATGCATAAAGCACAATAAGCTGTTCTACTTCACACACTAGTGCACTTTTTATCTTCCCCTCAGCACTCTGCCCATTCCACTAAAAACACATCCCTTTTTTCTCATGGCCATCTGCTCCAGAATTTCAAGGAGGGCACTTCTATACTTCTAGTCATGATCACTCCCATACCAGCAATTAAAGAACACGACCTGGGGAAGTGTGGGAGAGGGCGTTGCCAAAAATTCAGTCCCCTTACTTTTAAATTCCTTACAGAGCATTAGTATCTCACTGTAATCAACCCAAAGCAAGGGGTCTGAGGCAGCTGTTCCTGCCCTGCCATGGTGCTGCCTGTGGGGAGCTGACACTGCACCAAGAGCAAGACGGGAACAGTTCCTCAATCAGAACCTCTGATTAAGACAACCATAAACATGAGGCTCTGTGGAATGTGGAATGTGATATTCTCATCCTGTTTTTTGTTCCTAGCTTCCCAGGACTGGTGATCACTGTGTTTTCCCTACCTTTAAGGAACTTGGAGACCAAAGACAGGCCCTTCTGTTTTCTCCTGTAACGGAGAAACAGCTAAAAGAGAGGGAGGGATTCAGGACTATGTAATTTTTTTCACCTTTCACTTCTGTTCTTGGGAAGTACTGAAACAGCCAATGATACATGGTCACTGAATGGCCAGAACTGCTGGAGAACATTTGTCAGAGTGCATCCTTGTGCAGAGGAGAGAAACAGAGAATGCATTACATCTCCATCCCAGTAATCCTTTTTGGCCCTGTCTCAGATATCATTCACTCCTGGTAGCTGGTGAAAAGAACGGTCTATGAAAGGGCTTAGAGTAAGATGGAAACTGACTTGACAGCTAGAAAGGATTGAGAAAAGGATTCCTGAAGATTCCTACGATGGATTTCGATAAAGAGAGATGCAAAGGGCTACAAGTTTGACAACAGAGCAAAGCACACAGGTACAGCTGGAGATCTGCACATGATCCTGAGTCAGGAGCTGAACAAAAATGACTGGTCTCAAGAGGCTGGTCCAGAAGTACTCACAGTAACAGGCTTTGCCAGCCAGTTTTTTTCTCTGTATGGCATGTTCTTCATTATTAGTATTTTTTATTTAAACAGAACAAAGGAACATGGTTTAAGTAAGCCTGCTCCATCTTCAGAAGAGAAAACAGTTTTAGAAGAAATATACATAGCCAATTGCAGTATCTTATTTTAGTATTATTATGCACAGCTATAAGAACACAGCTGGAATTTCTAGGTGTTTAATAAGGTTTTTATTTTTAATAAGTAAATGTAGCGATCATTTCTAGTGAGTATACAGTTGTGAGAAATACTTGCATTGCAATGTAAGCATCCACTTTGCCTTTTCCATTGCTGCCGCCAGCACATCAAAGAAAACAACTTAATGTCACCTTTAAAGATCTCTGACTTATTGAAATCTGTATTGCATGATATTAACAACCACTCACATTATATTAATGTTCTAATTTCACATATAAATAATTCTTAGCACAGGAACAGAGTCAAAAGGGAAAAACACAAGCTCATCTAATAAGTATGAAATAAATATATCTTGGTTTCCAAGTGAACTATTTTGCAGCCAGAAACATAGATTTCCAATAAAAACTATGCAAATCTGATGAGGTTTATAATACTGTGTTCCTACATGTTGTCAGGCAGCCCATGCAATCAGAGCTCTGTGTACCAGTAACTGTGGTCCCTTACAGAGGTAAATGTCACCCCCTCCTGCACCTGCACAGATGGAGCAGTCACTGACTGCTGACCACGAACAAGCACAGGCAGAGCTGTTCCATGAATACAACTTGGGCTATTTGCTCACTTTTACTCCTTTCACCTTCACACAGACACCTTTCTCACCTGTCATATACTTGACTTTGCTGGGGAAACAATGGGGAGACTCTTCTAGGAAAAGTAATTACTTCAGGAACAGACACTGGAACTATAGTAATTAGGTCTGCAAAGGACATATAAAAACATTCTTGCAGTTAATGCAAAACAAATGCAATAGCAATGCAAGTACCTCAACATTTGACTTGGCACCTATTTTTAAGGTGAGCATTTCTGCTGCCATTATTTGAAATTAGTTGTCATTGTTGGAGAGCTTAATTTATTTGTAATTATGTCATTGAAATCCAGTGACACTCTAAGAGTAAACTAAAAGCTCCCACAATATTAATTTTGAAATAAGGAAATCAATAATGTAATAACAAATACATGCTGATTTACATCTCTTAATATAAATAATTCTTAATTAAACAATTTTCAGTATTTTTTTCCTAATTTTGCATGAGGATTTTTAGGATTATGTGACAGCATTGATTTGACTGTAGCAGGATTAAAATTCCATTTGCTTTGCTTGATCCAGTAAAACAGATTCAATATACAAATTTTCTTTACTTTTTTTGAATCTTTTGCTAGCCACTACTAACCCATATCTTGAAGAAATCTGATTAAAGAAACATAGGTGTTTATGCTAGTATTTTATCCTTATTATTTCCTTTGGTAGATAAACTTGACATAGTGAATGATGGAAGCAAGGATATAGTCAGGTATTTGGGGGTCCCTTTGCTTTAAAAAACACCTCACTTGCATAATGAGGAAGGTATTTTCTTTAAAAATTCAGTGATACCTACATCCCTTTATGAAAAGATGAATCCTAAAGCACACTTAGTTGTTAAAACCCATATGCTTTACATCCAGGAAAACCTTTAATACAAAAAAAATTCACTACATTCAAGTTCATTACATTGATTCACTACAAGTCGAAGACAGACCAAATCTTCCAGCCAGTGAAAACAGAAATATTTATTCTTAGGTTATTTTGCTGAAGTGTCTGGGATGGCAATTACAGAAAAGTTTTGTTTTGTTCACATTCAATCCATCATGTCTTTAATTTGCAAATATCACAACAAAACTCTTGTAGCCCTATGAAATCATACACCAAATTACCAGTTCTGGTTCCATTATCCCAAGAGGGCCTTTCCTTTTTCAAGTTTGGTACTAATTTATTTTCAATAGAGAGCAAGAATTAACAGTAAGAAAAAAAAATAACTTAGGAAAACTTAAAAAATAATACACAAGGCAAAAACCATCACAGCTTCAGATTCTCTCTGGCTAAGGTAATATATCAAAAGCAAACAAAAGTCCTCAATATATCAGAATTGCCTCTTTGCAGCCTGTATGATTCTTAATAAAGATGAAGCCCACACTGAGAATCTGTGCACTGACAGACACCACTTTCCTCCCGCAGCCATCTGCTGCCTACACTGGCTACACTCACATGCATTTAAACACAAGCAAACAGGAGCTGCAAAACTGGAGTTCTCTTACCATCTGACAAGTCAATTAGCCCGAGGTAGTGCAAAAGTTTCAGAGAGGAGCACACCACCACCACGATCCCTAAAGTCTGGAGTCCCTCTGACTCGCCTTTAGTCCACATCCTGCAAGGCACTACACGGACACCACTGGTGTGCCTGCGAAACAGCTGCCAGGCATCAGAAGCCGAGAAATCCTGTTTCAAGCTTTCCTTCCTGCTGCTCAGCTAAGTGCACAGTACGTTCCCCTCTCCCCCTCCCACTCTTTCTTTCCCAACCTCTCCCCTTCCCCTCTCACTTGCCTTTTTTTTTTGAACATGCAATCTACTTCTGCATTAAACCATAACCTAAGGTTTTATTTTCTTTCACCTCAGGGTAATTCTTTCAGGAGTTTACTCTGCTCCAGAACAACTGAGCACCATGCTGCTAACCTCAGCAACATCTCATACATTTTTTTTTTTTTTTAATACTTGTGATACCAGTTGCATTAGAGATTTTCTCAGTAATTCTGCCAATGCAGATGCTTTTTGACAATGCCTCTTCTGTACTGCATAAGAGAATAAGGGACACTGTAGGGGAGGAAAGGGCTTTCCTTTTCTGAATGCCTCCCCTTGCCCACAGCATGCCGGGATAAACAAAATCACACTTCTGACATCCATGTGTGCACCCACACCCAGCCCAGGAGCTGCAGAGTAATTCTGTCTGTTAGCAGCTCCCCTGGGGTGCACAGCTGGACAGCCAGAAGTGCACCCCAGCATCTCCAGTGCAGCCACACCAGGGTGGGCGAGGCTGGCTGAACAAGCTCCTTTGCAGGCAGCTGAGGCAGAAGAGTAATTTCCACTGTTTCATCTCAGTGTTTCACCAGGCTGCTGGCACTGTGGGCTGCTCACAAGCCGCTCATGTATTTCTCCATTATCACCGCAGATGAGAATACACTTGGCAGAGTGAGCATTTTATCAGGATGGCAGCAGATGTAATATTGCAACATCAGTAAAAGCTGGGTTTTTCAAGCATGCTATTAGATGCTGGTAGTCCCATGCAGGATGTTCAGAAGAACTGAGCTCACCAATGCCTTTTATTTTACTGGAGTCAGAAGCTGCTGCATCCCCACACTACAGACCAGTCCAAGCAATCAGTAGCTCCCTTTTCCTGCAGTTCGCAGTTCGCAGGACAGGCTGCCTTTCACCCACCACACTGGTCCACAGCCTCTCGTGGTGTTGACTCTGCCTTAAACTACTGGTGAACACCAACATCAGGTGCAGAATCTCAACAGGATTTTGTGTATCATAGTAACTAAATAGTGCACTTGAATTGCTAAGAGATGCTCATGCTGAGGCCAGATTGGAGGTGCAGAATACTCACACACTTGAGTGATCAAGTCAACAAGCAATGAGCAGTTTAATTGAATTTGAGCTTTGTTTCTGTACAGAAGTGGCTGAGGAGGAGAACACACTAGCAAATGTGTTATGAGGGTTCTCTGCCATGGGTATCCTTCCCAGAGTTCAGTAGCATCATATCAAAGCCACTTCTCCTGAAGAATTCTTTAGATCAAAGGACTTTTTAGTGCTCTATAGCATCTGCCACATTATTCATTCCCCTGGCTGTACAACTGGCTATAATACCACATCATGTTTTGTATCTCCCAGATTAACACATCCAGCTTTAAAACCACTGTACTGTCAAATCTCTCCCAGATAAAGAGAGAAGAATTTGAAAGAGTAACATGATAAGCAGACCTCAAAACATTTAGCTAATTTCTTGGTTTATAATTTCCTATTCCAATTAAAAAGCTAAACTACTACTACTACTACAGAAAACCCTCAAAAAAAAAAAATCATGCCCCCCCCCCCCCCCCCCCCCCCAATCACATGAGGTTTGGACAGGAATAATGGCCACAAAAATAGCCAGATTCTTTCCTGTCTTTGGAAGGGATGTTTGTCAGATTTACTGGCTGTCTGGTGGGCTTTGCACTGTTTTCTTAGACTCCTTAAGCTAATAGATCCTAATGAGCACACAGAATCACAGCCCACTTCACACACTTGTTCCCGGGCACTTTGTTTACTTACAGATACATTTAATCCCAAAGTTTCTTCCCAGCAATGCACAAACATGCTACATCTGATTACCACTGAAAAAAAAGGGAAACTCAAAAAATTATGCTATAATGAGTAATGAACCTCAAAGCATCTGGCTCCCCAAAGGTATGTCTTGAAATTCTATGGCTCTCTCACCCTAACATCTTAACTCACAGCTCCTAAAGCCCTCCAGCAGCACCTTAGCAAGAGAAGGGGGAAAGGACACAGCAAAGTGTGAGTTCCACTGTTAGTGTTACTGCAATCCTGCAATTTATGCCAAGTCCAACATGTTTGATGCTTTAGGCATTCCTGATACCAGGAGCTCCAAAAGCACGTGCAGTTTTGTTCCCTTGAGTGCTCACTGCTTGAAGAATTCGTGCATGCCAGAAGCTCAGAATTCATTTAACAATATATCCAATGTTGTCGAGGCCAAATCATGATTTTTATGAGGTTCAGTCAGATTTCAAGCAAGCTTGGAGGGAATGTTGAATGAGAGTTTTCCCATTCAGGACCTTCAGGCTGCTTTGGGTTACCCTGATGCTGGCAGTTCTTCCTGGATGCTGCTTTTTCTCTCCTACTTCCCAAAACTTCTCAAAATTGTCACCTGGTTCATTGTTCACCTGCTTGTTTGTGCCCCAAGAATATGTTGGGCACATGTTAGGGTCATGCTGTGCTAACTTTTAATGTAAAATGCTGTTAAGTTGCCTGACATGCGGAGCACCAAGTCCCCCCCTCCATCCAACCATCCATCTTGGAAGCCACATATTGACCTACTGTTCTGGTTTATGATTAATCCAAATCAGCTTTCTGGTGCTCCTTAAGCATTCAAATAATCACAAGTGATTGACTGAAGAGCTGACTACAGATGCAAAATGGGAAGCAAAGCCTATGGACCCAAATACTCATGTTTTCCCCGTAATAAGAATTAATTTCAGCAAGGAACAGAGCTTTCCTCAACACTGGGCCCTTTCCCTACAGTCACACTCTACTGTAGTATCGAGCTAATGAGAGAGATTTGTTCTGTGATTTAAACCAAAGGAAGGCTATCCAATTTAGTTTTCCAGTAGAAATCTGCAGAGACATAGAGGATCATCAACTCTTAAAAAGAAACAAAAATATTAATCAAGATATTACTATATATTTTATTTGAGTCACTTCTGAAGCAATGAGGAAAAACTCAAACCAATGCCAAATAAATATTGTATGTGACTTTTTTTTTTATTATTTCTACAGAACCCTGCTCTACAACCTAAAAATCATGCTGCATATTCAAGTTTTGGACTGATGGCTCCCAAACATTTCTCATCTGCTGCAAGATACATGCTGTCATCCTTAGAGAGGGTAGGCAGCTCGAGGGACTATGATTTTACCTAGAATCACACGTGGAATAAACTGCTCAAACTAAACTGCCTGGTTTTCCACTGTAGACACTGATCAACAAATTTGCAGAAAAGCAGCTGGAAGAACATTTTTCTCATTATATACAGACAAGGTTAAGCTAACCAATGAAGCAGTAAGTTTTGTTTTTACCAAATTTTAAATGAGGATGTAAAATGCCTAATGTTAAAATACCAGATGTTCTGATAATAAAGATAGATGTTCCTGCTAGTGCCTACTCTGCACATTTCTCATATGCAGCAAAAGGAGCTGAATGCCTCAATTAGCAGCAGAAAAGGTATGTACAACATGTGCACTCTGAGAATGTAAGTGGGAACTTCATAAAGATCAATCAAAATAACATGTAATGAAGTCTTTTCTGGTAATAAAAGAATTGCTATGAAGAATAATATAAATTATTTGTATAATCTATAATCAGCTCTTAAAAGTGGTTGGGGAGAACTAATGCATCAAACAGGTGAAAAATTCACAGCAAAATGGAGAATAATATTCCTCTCAGCAGAAGCTTCTCCAATGACCAAGCTATTTGTAAAGATTTTGAAAGAGGAGGATCTGTCTCCTCATTTTCCATAATACAAATGCAGCATGACATGTTCTCAATATGCACACCTTTAAGAAAACTCAGTGGTATTCTGTGATTTGCCTGGTTTAAAACTCTAAATATTAGATTTTTGTTATTTTGATAAACTATTCCTTTGCTGTTGTGTTATGATAAAGAATAAATAGGAACATCTGAATTATTCTTTTTATAGAGTACATTATTTCATTATTTCATACATCCCTAGAACAGCTCTGTTTACCTCTCTTCTGGCACTCAGCAGTCCTGAACAGTCTTCTCACATGGCTGTCCATAACTCTATTTCCACTGCAGATTTCTGAAGCCCATCCACTTGTGTTTTGCTTTAGAAGGGGCATAATGATTCACAGCATAGCATCATCAAGAGTATGAATTTACTATTCCATACATATTTATCTAATGAGTTCTTTTGTGTGTACATAAAGTTAGCTGGTTTTGTTGCTGTTTTGATTTAATGTTATTCAAACAAAAATGAAAACTAGGCCTTTCTCATGACTGACTTTAACTTACCTAGTTCAAAGCAATGATATTTACTGCTTAAATTGAAGGATTTTTATCAGCTTGCCTTGGTTACCAGTCATTTCTCCGTCCTGTTCATGCCAGGTGATTAAGCCCCATCCATATTTCTCAGATTTCTCTGGATCTCACTAGCCCCAAAGAATTTGTGTTATCTGCAAATTGGGTGATGAGAAAACCACTTATTAATAACTATTGACTACAGTTTAAAAAGCCAAAACTGTGAGTAAATTTAGAAGTTTGGTGTTTAAGTAACTGATGATTTAGATAAAGTCCAAAAAATCTCCACAGCCATTTGGTGCCAATGGGCTCAGGTGCCTGGCCATTTGCACTGCTACAATTCCATCCTGACCACTATGCCGCAAAATAATTGGATTTCATATCACACTGGTATTTCCCAGCAGTTATCCACCAGCTAGAATAATTTTTTCAAAGTCCTGGCTAATTAATACTTATTATTTTTGTCAGTAGATGTATCTTCAGTATAAGGATAGATGAACCCCAAATATCTCCTTCATTAGATTGGATAACACAGAAATTGGGATGCTTTTCTATTAGTGCTGCACAGGGAGCTGGGAATAAAGAACTCAGTTCTTCAGCTGCCATTTTCTTGCTATGTGAGCACAGGGAAATAACTTGCAGATGAACACTTGTCCTGACATAGTATCAATTTTTCTGCTTTAACAAAACCATTCCTTCAATATTCCCCCCTTAGTTCAGTTCTTCGAATGCATGTGAAGGGGGAAAGGACACAGCAAAGTGTGAGTTCCACTGTTAGTGTTACTGCAATCCTGCAATTTATGCCAAGTCCAACATGTTTGATGCTTTAGGCATTCCTGATACCAGGAGCTCCAAAAGCACGTGCAGTTTTGTTCCCTTGAGTGCTCACTGCTATCTTTGTACTATCAGAATCTCCCTGCTTGCTAACAATGATATGTGGTTGTGGGGTCCAAGGACCCATGAGGAGAATCAGGAAGACCCCTCCTTTCAGTAGACTGTCTCGAGCCAGCGATTCCCAGCCTTCTGTAAGCCTGTTGGCACAATTCACATCATCAACTTCACAATACACAGAAGCAGCTCTGAAAGGTTCCAGCATTCCTGACTTTTTCCAGAAGAGTTGGCAGCACAGACAAGCACATCCCATCTTGAAGCGAGGGTTTGGCTTTACCCTGGAGAGCTCACGATGACAAAAGCTGAGTGTTAGCAATGCACACCCAGGGCACAAGAAGACAAGCAACTAATAAAGAAACCAGGAAACCTTGAAGGACTAACCTGAGTCACAGTTTACATGCACAGTCTTGAAACTGCAATATATAAATAATGAAAAAGTAATAACAACCTCTCACAACTGTTACATATCCTTGACAAGCTCTATTTAACTTTTCCCTTCTAGTTTTCACGTATTTCTCTAGATTTTTATTTGTAAACATACCCAGGTACATAAACCACAACAGCAAACCCAACAGCCTCCTCTGAGATCACACATCACTCTCAGACTTGCAGAAATGCAGTGCCTGCTCTCTGGATGGACCCAAGGAAGTTTTCCTGCACCAAACTTACTGTCCTTTTGTGCTGTTGCTGAGGCTGGACGGACTGCTAGCAATCACTTAATGACCTCAGCTGTGCTAGGAGACAAGAGAGGGAAAGGCTGCAGAACGTTTCTCATTGTCCTACTTTTAAACAGCCAATGAAAGTTGCAGAGGATACATGCTGTGAGGAAAAGAGGAGTAGGGCAGAGAAGGTGAAAATGTATGAAGAAAAAAGAAAAGAAGATATTTCAAGGTTGAAACAAGGAACAATGCATAATGGCGTGCAATGGGAAGAACAGATCTGTGAGGGACTGTGATGGAACTATGTACAAAATGAAACAGCTCAAAAATAGAAAACCTGATGTCTCAATTATTCTGGAGGCTCATTCTCCAAAAAGGGAAAATGCCACTGTATGATTCCATGCAGCCAGTCTGTGCTGAGCCGCACACCCAGCTGAGTACTTCCCCTGGAACCTGTACTCAGAGGTGAGCACACCTCACCAGCAAATACGCATCACTTATGAGTAACAATCAGCCAAAAGAAGTTGCCAAACCTCACAAATAACCTGGAGACAGATGTGTTTTGCAGTGGCAGTTTTTTGCTGACTGGATTTCTGCAGAAGCAAGAGGAGATGTGACCCCTCCCTTGCACTGGCAATCACTGTCAGGCTCTGGAAGCAGTTAAGAAGCATAAAGATGAAAGCCGCTGCTATTAACAGAGGCTGCAGTGGACTCATCACAGCTGTGGTATTCTCCAATCAAGATATCCCCCTTATTTACCCATTTATCTTTATTTTTAAGAGGCACTTTTCTTAGTGCATTTTAAACTCACACTCTAGTGGCATACTAAATTATGCCCTCATTTTTGCATAACCAGTAGAGGTTATCTCATACATATTTCTCAGTAACAGCAGGCCTAAACACTGAAAAACACTCCACTTGAAGACCACTGTTGCTTTGTGAGTTACATTAAACAGTTTTCTCACAATTTTTCATGTTGTTCTAGATTTCTTACTTTTAAGTGACCTCAAGCGATGAATACATATATACAATATTCTAAATAAGACTATATTTGTTTCACTTACTGAAAGAAATTTCATGAAAGAATTATGAAACTGTATAAAACTAACCATACTTTAGATACATCACAATGAATTATGAAGTAGTACCACACTATTTTAGATACATCATACAGGCTATGATACATCATAGCCTCAAATTACACCATCCCCAAAATGTTTTAAATCTGTACCAAGCAACAAAACTCTCAGCAAACAAAAAAGCCAATTTATAAAGCCAATGTCTGAAGTCAAACTTTCTAAAGTAGTTTGTGAAACATAGGCAGCAAAAGCTGAAATTCCAATTTATGCTGTAGTTCTAAGCACACAGAAAGTAGGAAAACTTTTAGAGGGCTGTTTGGAAAGGGGGCTAGCTTTGCTTTTGCCAGCAGTGTTCCCACTGTAAGGTTATGGCAGCAGCACCACATAACCTGTACTCAGTAGGGAGGGATCAGCTTTCACAGTTAACCAGACTGTCCCTGATTTATGAATTACAGTTTAACTGCTCTTCTGGTGGCACCAGTAGTGAAATTCTGCTTCTTGACATGACACATGTAGGCTGACTTTCATGGAAACAAAGCACATGAAGAGCACATGATAGAAATTATACTTAGGATGTTAAAGCTAAGCAGCAGCCTCAGATAATAAACCTCCTTCATGTGTCTTGTGTGTATCCAAAACTACTCCATGACTAAGCATGTTATCATGCATACCTGAGCAGGCAGAATACTCTCCCAGCATTCCACAGTCCTCTTGAATCTCAGTTCCATTGGTAAGATGGTATCACAAGTATGGCTGTGTGTGTGTGTGTGTGTGAATTTCTTCAAAGGCCTTCAACATGCAAAACTCAAAGAAAAAGTAAGACATTTGAGAGCCAGCTGCTTGATAAGAGGAACATTCACCTGCATGAAAAATTTTGGGTCTTACTGCAGAGGCAGTCATCCTATGAAGGATATATACACCTCTTAGACTAATCCTGGTGCTGAATGGGATAAAACCAGGTTCCAGATTTAGGGACAGAGTTCTGCACATCTTAGAAGCACAGGACTGGAGTGTTTCTGCTAATGTCTGCAGAATACCAGCAATTCCAGACACTCCTACCCCAGAGCTCTCCAGGAACAGCTGCTCTACAGCAGCACACACCTGACCCTGGCACCATGAGCCAAGTTGTTTCCCCTGGGTGTCCATATGTAAACGACCATGTTATGAGCATTATCAGTTGTACTATGACATTTCTTGATGAAAATCAAATATACAACATGCAAAGTACAGTGATGAAAGGCCAAATCCCATTATGAATTGTGCTGGACCAGTTCTCTGTCAATCTAAATTTCAATCAGTTCAAGTACAGGAAGATCATTGTTCTCCAGGACACTTCAATGAACTACCCAAAGAGCATTTTTAAGGAAAACCTGGTCAAATATGTCAATCTCAATTAACTAGATATTTTCATAGTGGTCCCTACTATTAATTGGAAATTTTAATAAACCTTTGCCTCTACTTAAATATTCCTGTCAATTTGTTGATTGGCACACATCCTAACAAATGGAAAAGAATATGACAGAGAACACTACTTTCCCTGCTCTCCCTGCAATTTAATTAAACTTCAGCTTATTAATTTATTGCAAGTTAAAGTCTCATGAAAAAAGTATAAAGCTTAATTGGCATCATTAAATTACAGATCAGTGGATGCGTCAGCGCATGCTTTGCTGCTGCTCAAACACATCCTGCTTAGGCCTGCAGGGCAATACACTTAGATGAAATGAAAAGGTATTTTAATTGCCAGTACTTTTTCTGTTCAGAGTGTTTTCAGGCAAAGAAAAAAATCAAAATCCAGCAATGATGCCAAATTATGTCCAGAGGTATTGGAGATAACAGTTTAGTTAATGTAAAATACAAAACATTCTTCAGTACATTGAAGAATCCTTACTTTGAAATTTCTCTATCCTTAAGGATTTTACATTCACAGCAAGTAGCTAATTGCTATTAACTCTTGCTAGTCATCAAGAAAACAGGCACTACAATACACTTGGGTTTCTATTAGGATTACCTTCCTATACATTTGAAGGATTTCCTTCCTTGTACATTTTGAACTAAAGTATTGATATGAATTCTAAAGATAGCTCTCTAGATATACCTCTGCTATTTCTAGTGAGGGAAAAAATGATGGTATACATACAAACCACTCTTTACTCAATAACAAACTACTGAGCAGGATCCCATTTTCATTGGGCCTTGAGAATTGAAGGATGCTTCCCTGCAGAAGAACAGCATGCAGGCTAAAATTTGGGAAATTAAGGCAGGTAAAAATTCTTTAAAGTTTGTGGCAAATCATGAAATCATTCTGACAGTTTAGGCTTCCTGGAGAGAACAATAGCACTTGGGTGATGCAAATGCAAGCATTCAAGATGCTGTATAAAGGTTTAATTTGCTTAAGGGAAGCTGGATGAACTATGCTGGGAAAACACCGTATTTGCTGCCTGCCATTCCCACTGCTTTTGCAACACCTGACTATCAGGGGTGGCCTTTACAGACTGGCTATTGCCTACAACCTAACTGGAACAGAGGCTCAGCTGGCAGCATTAGTGTCTTTCTGCCTACTTTGACCATTTCAGCTGTATGGGCTACTTACAAGAGGGATTGCTTTTAGATTACAAGAAAAATGCATCATGAAAATCTCATACATCATGATTATGGGAGGGGTTTTCTTTGGAAAAGATACATAAAAATATTTGTGAGTATGTGAAGCTTTTTGAGCCTGAAAACTATTTGCAAGCCTCTGAAATCATCCAGTTCCACAAAGTGCGTTAATCCTGTTTCAGTTACTAGCTTCAATATTATCAAAACAGGAAAGCGGAAAACTACTTTATTTCATACATGGGCAAATTGGCATGGATTCTGCTAAAATAACTGATCTAAACAGGAAGGAATTTTCCAGTTTGTTGCCCAGGTTGCAAAGCTGTGGTCTTCTGTGCTAAGCCATAGAAAATTCCAGTTCCTGTGTGTTTCTCCTGGATACCAAGTAGGCAGCCTGTTGTTGTTAGGATATAACCTTCAGTAAGCATTAATACTTAGGCTTCTTCAAACCTGGGTATAAACTGTGAAAAACGCCAATCACTTGGGGTTTAAAATTTTAAAAGTTTAATAATAATAAAATGGTTATAAAAATAATAATACAATTAGAAAAATAAAGTTTAGAGTTAGGACAATTACAAGACAATAAAAAGCAAAGAATTACGGACGTGCAGATGCTCTTGGACACTGAGTCACGAGAAGCATGACTTGTGAACAAAGGAATCACCCTTAAAACAATACACTTGTTGCATACTCATACATCCTTCATGGTTATGCATACATTCTATTCTAAACAAGAAACTCTGTCTGTTGTATGTCAACTGTTTCCTCTAACCCCCTGGCATCTTCGAGTCTGAGCAAGGCCTGAAGAAATTAGCTTCTTCTGATAAGAAGCCATAAATTCGTCTCCTTAGGAAGATTTAGGTGTTCCTCAAAGCGAGTATCTCATTCCTAAAAAAAAAACCAACTTCCCCCACATACATAGTCTCTATTTTAACATTATGTTGTAACCTAAAACTACATTTAACACACTACGTAAGAGAATTAATACAGCATAACTTTCTAACATTACACATATAATATTCATTGTAATATTTGCGAAAAGCCAATCATAAAATATGCATTTTTCACATAAACTATTTTCCTGTGGAAGATATATACATATGTATCCTCCTGAACCACAGAAGAGTCCTATGAGAGTCAGTTGAGACTGAAATAGCATCTTCTCAATTAACATAATCTCAAACATACTAAAATTTCACTGTTACAACTCTAGAAGGAGAAGGTGAAGTTGGCATATTTATTCAATACATTCTGCTCAGTTTATACAGTAATTGTTCTTGGAGGGTGCATTAGACAGCACATAGATTTGGAAATGCCATACAACATCTTTAAACTTTAAATGTCAGCTGAGGGTTCTGGTTATTACTTGTTTATGGTGATGTTAACTGCACAGACACTCAATTGACTTTGCTTTGGTCTCTGCTATAACTCCAAAGTACTGCAACAGGGGAATTAACTGTGCCACAAAGTTCACAAGCTTTTGTTTAATGCTAACAAAAGCTAAGCTGACAAATCTTAAACTGCAGCTGTAGTTGAAAGTAAAGCTGCACCTTGGATCATGATGAATTGCAAAGGCTGAGCTGAAGCCAACATGAGACCAATCTCTCCAATCCAGCTCTTGCTTAGTGTGCTGGAGGGAAAGGATGCAGGGTCTCACCTGCATAACCATGCAGCAGTGAAGCAGGATCAACTCACCATACTCTGCATCGGACACACACAGACGAATCACCAGGGCATCATAGGTGCACTGCAACTTGCTGGGGGCTGGCTGGTTGCAGACACACAAAGCTGGCAATATACGACCTGGATGGGAGGTATGGGAAGTCCTTTTCTGCGCACCTGTACTCTGCTTGACTATCCACAAAACATCTAATAGTTTGGCTTTATTGGTCACCTTTATTTCTTTATTTGTTTCTATCACGTTCACTTTTCTCTTGGGCATATCTAAGCCAACACCACTTGGACACTGGAATTGTCCTTTTTTGTTGTTCTTGCCTGGCTGAGGTGTTTCTATGTCACCACTGTTACAGTACTCCTCAATTACTGCTACATGACTCACACAAATTCTGTTACTTGTGTGAAGCAATAACTAGGTGTCAATAAATAGGTGGTTGGTGTCAGCTCTCTCTTTTTTCTAACATGCTACAGAGTGTCACAAAAAGAGAGGAAAGATGTATGTGAGCCCAAGCCTTCAGAAACCTAGTTGCTGTGTTGGGGAGAAGTTATGAAACCACAATCAAGTCACATACGCCAAAATGGCCGGGTGTATTTAGGGGCCCACCTGCCCTGAGCTGTGGCTTTGCTCCCCTCTCCCAGGCAGGTAACGGCGCTGCCTCAGAGGGCTCTCCTCACCAGTGTGCTCAGTGCTGTGCAACACTGGGAAGTTACAGCATGGGGCACTCACAGAGCAAAGTTCAGTGTGAAACACAGAGCAGGGCAAACTGAAGCCATGAAACAAGCACTGGTATCAGTGTAAGCCTTAGCTCTAGGAAATAACTATATGTCACAAAATATTAACAACCTCTTCATATGAATTTCAGCCTCTCAGCTCAGCAACTCACTGAAAATTTCCTCACATGCTGACAAAGACACTTGCCTTCCAGGAAGTCATTTGGGATCAAACTAGATCCCCTCCCCAGGTCGCATTGGCATAATTTTAAAACAAGTTCCTTGAAAAACAGTTCTGGTCTGCTGTACCAACAGATAGGAAATAAATACATTTGCAGAGGACTGCATTCCAGAGAGGTGCCAGGCTGGGGTCTTTTTTATGTAACGGTGCTCAGTAAAACATCAGCTCCTAGGTGCATTATCTTGTGGGTTTGCTGGGACTTAGGAAAGGCACATACCAACATTTCCATTTTAATAAAGAGATCAGTTACCAAAAATGCCATCTGGGAAGGTAGTTCCGGTAATGAAGAATTAACAAGTTTCTGTAATTAACCAATTATCTTAGATACAATTCATTAAAAGTTGCACATTCTCATTTCATTAACTTCTAGCCTCTGCTTTCTAGTTAATTGTAATTGCAGAAAAAGGTGGGAGAGGTAAGACCCAGTAAGACACATCTACTGCAACTGATGCAGTCTCAAGCACACTCCAGAGCTGACCCACATTGCACAGCCAAGGAAAGCTGGAGGGACTCAGCTGTTAGCAGGCTTGCCCAGAGCTAGCTGCCATTACACAGAAGATGGGTAATTTTAAGTTGTAGTCTGAACATAATATTAAACTAGTGATGAACTGGCTCAGATCAAGGCAAAGCCTGGCAGCATAAATCTCTGCAGAGTAAGCCTTGCGTTATCAAAACATTCAGGATGCACTGTTTGGAGGTATCTTGGAAAGTTGCTCCAAGACCCTGCTCTACTAACAGAGCATGTGCTCAATACACAGCAAAAATCAACAAAGGCAAAGGGCAGTTACAGGAACCCTTCAGTCACACATTTTATTTGTCTGTTTCTGAGTCTTAGCTCAAATATTTAAGCCTGATGTATTCAAGGAGTGTAGGAATAGGAGCTCTTCAGTTCTGCCTGAAAACCACTTACAGAGAAAGAGTGCTAAATTCCCTTTCACAGTAATTTTTTTCTAAGTTATCAGTTCAGCTGTCTGCCTCCTTTTCTTCTTAGCATTAAAGAAGGGAAAAAACTCCTAAGCTGATTTTACTTCAGTTTCTGCTTATAAATCAAGCCATAAAACCTGTTTTAACATCTATGCGATCAGCTGGAAACATTCAATAGCTGTTTTAGGAACCGGCACTGCAACTGGGGCTTCTTACAGTATTGGATTATTTCTTGAGAAGCAAAGATCTCCACTTCACAGCTATAAAGAATGGAACGAAGTCCTGAGAACTGCACTTTTGTAGTATGTCTGCAGGTATTTTTTTGCAAATCTGGACTATATGGTTTGTACAGTACATTGCTTAAATTAGGTTTAAATTTCACAGCACAATAAAACTTAGCAAATTATTAAGAAAGGGGAGAAAGTGTCACACAACCTTTGCAATAAGCAAATAGCAGCAAAAGAAAGCAAATGGGCAAATTGTTTTGGTAAAAATTCATCTTAGGTAAATACCACACAGGAGATAATTACTACTACTATTTACAGAACCTTCACCTACAGTTTTGGAATATTTGACAAAGAAAATTCTAGTAAGAAAAAAATGAAAGAAAGCAAAATAATGTGTCCCAGAGCCCTGAAGGAAAGCTAGGGACAGAGGTTAGGTTTCATGAGTTTTTGAAGCAGCTTAGTTTGGTACTCTGCCTTCTTTCTGACCTCCTAAATTCAAATTGCTCAGGTTCACAAACACTTTTGCCTTCATTTTTTCTTTCCTAATTACAATACTGTTTAATACCATTTTCAATTACTTACTTACTAAAGTCTATTTTCCTTTTGTTCAAAATCACTGATTTGAAAATTCTCTATTCCTTGCTCATTGTTGAGTAGTCTTACCCTTTAGTCAGCCTAGAACACAAGGCAGAAAAATACACAAAGGGAGAAAAAAAAAAACCCAAACAAAAAACAAGACAAAAGAAAGAAGGAAACACTGAAAACTGAGCGATAAATCAAGACTAACAAGAGACTCATCTGACAAAAGCCAGTTTATCTATGCCACATGTGCCAGCCAATACGTTGCTTTTTGCTTAATCCTACTTAGAGATGCCTACCTTTATTTCAAGAAATGTGTCAATTGACTGAACCTACCTTGATGAAAAATGCATTTCAAAGACAGAGAAAAAGTTTAAAATAGCCTTAATAAGTAGCTCAAGACAGAGGATGGATCTAAAGCATTTATCTAAATGCAAATACTTCCACAGATAGAGGAGTATAGCCTAACACCAGATACTTTTTGTCTAAATCTACAGTATCCATCACAAGAAATTCTGTTCGCCCTGCAGGTGACACCAGGCACACACAAAAACAGAACACCGGCCAGCAGCAGGTTCTCCCAGTAGCATTTAGTTTCAAGGAGTAATTTTCAAAAGCCCATTTGAAATTCTGCTGACCAATGATCACACTTGAACTCAACACTGATCAAGTCATGGAAGACTCATTAAACCTTACAGACAGCTCTTGCTTTGCTTTTACCCAAGCAAACATCCACAAAGCCATTCTGACTTACTTTCCAGAAATTAATTGAGAACATCACAGAATTGGTACAATCTGGGCCAGGAGATTGCTAAAAAAACTTTGAAGACAACTTTATGGAACAGGTCCTAAGGGAGCTGACTGGGAAAGATGCCTTCCTTGTCAACAGAGCGGATCTTGTGAGCAGAGTGGAGACGGGCTGACTTGGCCATGGAGAGCACAGAGCCATAAAGTTTAAAATCTCTGGTGACATCTGGAGATTTTAAGTGCCAGAAAAACCTCAGCTCTGGACATGAGGAGAGCAAACCTCAGGCTGCTCAGGGAATTAGGAAGTAAGGTCCCCATGGAAAAGGTTTGAAATGCATAATTTCTCACTGCTCAGGAGAAAGCAATAATTTTAAAGTGACACAGGGAAAGGCAATCTGGAACAATAAGGAGACATTTGCATTTTGTGGTCTACCCAAAAAACCATTCAAGGACAGGCATTTTGTAAGAAGTTTTCACAAATTATGTCCAGCATCAATACAAATGGACAATTAATTAACATGCACTTGGAAAATAATGCTTCTTTTGCGCAGAGAATTTTTTAAAGTTCTGTGTAGACAGAGAATAAAACAGCTGTAGCTGAAAAGCTCAGTACAGCAGATTTAATAACCTTCACTCAGACACATTGTAAACCTATTAAATGTCTGCCACTCAGGTAATTATTGGAGATTTGCTATATATTTTACTGTTTTCAGTCCAAGATGTGAGGAAACTGAGAGGGGGGAAAAAACTAAAAGAAGAGGGTAAGTTAATGGATCCAGTCAAGGAGCTCTTCTCAGTAATTATGCCTGATTAGAATTTGTTTGCTTCAAAGAACAGAAACCTGAAACTTTATTAGTAATGAGAGATCTCAAGTTTCTAATTAACTGAAAACAAAAGTACCATGCATTTCACATTGTACCTTCTTGTACACACAGTCATTGTTTTCAAATTATTCTCTGAAGGACTAATTTGTGCATGACATGACAGAGAGAAGGAGAGGGAATCTTAAAGATAAAATAATCCCAGTGATTCAGGCAACACAGTTTTGCTTGTCTAGAAATCCTCTAGATCCTCTACCTGCCCAGATTCCAGTGCAGATTGTAGACTTCTTATGCATACTGTCATGTGAGAGGTTATAAACCCAGGTTCACTGTGAGGCAAACCAGGAAAAATATTTGAATTTAGGCTTTTTTTCCCATGAGTAGTAAGCTGGAGTGGAAGGCTGCAAGGCTGAGGGCTGACTCCAGTGCAGGGTATTTTCAACAACATATTAACACCCTTTCCTGTCATACCTCTGGGATGCCACAGATGCCACCTTCTTTAAGAAGATAATTGCTTCTTACTACCTCTGCACACTGGGAATAAATGTTGGCAGTTTCCAGCTGAGGGCAGAAGGCCCATAAGTGAGAGACCTGCTGCAGACACCATCATATGAGAGCCTCTGCCCACAGAAGCCCAACTCTGAGGGGATTATTACACACCCTGTCCTAGGGTGACGTTATGATGCTGATATCCCCAATAGTGTGTTCTGTTTATGTTTGATATTATGTTCTGTGCTTTCAGAACTGACTTGGAAAGTGAAGGTTTGTTTTGCCTTGTTACCAGCCAGCTCACCTCCCTCCATGGTCTGTTGTCTAGAAGAGGCTAGTGCTGGCTGGCTTGCTTTGTTTTGCTGGCTTGCTTGCTTTTGCTCCTGCCTTTGCTTTTGCTTTTGTTTGTTAGTTTAGCTAAGCAGTCCAATTTTTTCCCTGGACTGTTTTTTTTCCTTTCCCTTTCCTGAGTATCACTCCAACCTGCTCCGGACTGGGACCTGGGAAACACCGAGGAGCACCGAGAGCCTGCATTTTGTGATCTGCAGCAGCCATCCCCAGTGCCGGAGAGCAACCCCCAGCACCCAGACCTGGGCGAACATTCCCAAGAGAGACTTTCTGGATTTGTCATCTCTTCAAGAGTTTTGGTGAAAGAGTTTCGGTGAAAGAGTTTTGTTGTCATCTGGTGTTGTTAATTTTTTTTTGTGTGTGTGTGTGCTGGTGTTTTGTTTGTTAAATAAACAGGTTCTTTTCCACTTCTCTCTGAAAAAATTCTTCCTGAACCAGGTGTGTGCGTGGGGAGGGGCCATGGGGGTTTGTTTCCTGGGGGCTTCTTCCAGAGGTTTTTCTCCCAGATTTGCCCTAAACTAGGACACACACCTACACTTCAGCTTATGTCTGACTTTAGACGTTTTACAACAGTAAACATAAATCTTCCATGAAGATGGCACATGGTAAGTTTTGCAAAGAATCTCACTACCCAGAAAAGTCTGAGCCAGGATATTTCTGTGCTGGATCTCTTTGCTGATATTATCAGCAAGAACATGGACTACTGTGGTTTCACCCTCTCTCTCAGCCCCCAAATTATCAGACCAGCCCAGAAATATGACCCTTGAGAGAGGGGAAACATCAGGAGAGGGGAAAATGAAAAGAGGCAGCTTACCCTGAATGGTGGATGTTACAGCTCTTTATTCCATGGCTGAGGGGGAAGAGCGCCGAGGTAAGAGGACGAACAGGAAAAGTCAGGGGTTTATCTGGGATCTTCACAGGGAGGATATCTTGGCTCTTCGCCAACCCCGTTGGGGCATGAAGGAGGGTTTCAGGGATATCAGATATGATGTCACCGGGTCCAAGGGAAGGGGGAAAACATGGCCTGAACGGAATATAACAGACTACATCCAGCTGTGAAAGCAGACAGAAAAGAGCACTACCAGCCAGTGACAACTTGAGTAAGACTGTCTTATTTCACAGATGGTAAATCCAAGTTATTATCTGGTAATGAGAAAGCCAACATTTAATCTATCATGAACAAGGACAATTGAAACTAGGATGTCTATCTCTACTACATGTCCAGTAGAAACTAATCACATGCAGAGAGTGCAAATGTCATTCCCCACTACAGGCAACACACAGAATAACAGAAGTTTGTAAACTTCTTTTGCCCCCTGCTAGAACAATCATGAAGTCAATACTTACACTTCTTATTTCATCAGTCTATATCAGAAAAGCCTGATTTATTCCAAGAAAAATATATTTGCTTTAAGTTCTCTTTCTTCTGTTAAATACTTGATTTTGCAACTTCATATCCTCATTCTTTTAGTGTATGATTGAGGCATGAACATATTTTTTTTTTTTCTTACAGAATATCAGAGACCAGCTGATGTTAGGAAGGTGATGTTCAGAGCTGGGTTAGCTATAGCAGGGTAGTTTAGAGTCAGGCTTGGGCTATTTCCAACACAGACTCCACAACCCATCAAATCAGCCTGTTCCAGTGTTGGATCTAAATTGTTCTCAAGTCAACAAGCAACCTTCTGCTGACTTCAACACCTCATGAGTTACCCTGCACAATGACACTCATTATTTAGGCTCATAAACACTCTGGAAAGATCATGGAGGTTTTTTGAAATCAACTAGTTCTGCCTTCTACTTCATAAAACAGTCTGATGCAGTGGTATGGGAAGTGCACCTAAATCATTCTAAACAAATTGGAGTCAAACAGCTTGATGTCTTCATATTTATCAATTTTCCATGTCTCATTTGAAAACAAAAAAACAGTGTAAATCTCTCGAACACACTCTCATAACTCACAACTTCAAAGAACTTGTTCACTGTTTTATACTGAATTTATCTATATATACATTGGCTTAAGGACTTGGCTTAGATGAGATTAAGTGTTACTGTAGTAATTCAGTAAGGGAATGAGACTTAAAAAATAGAAAAAAAGCTACACTGTTTATATAGTCATGTAATGACAACAGTTTTCTGCAAATTAGCAAGATGCTCTTTCAGCTAACTAAAAAACCCTTCACCAGCTTTTCAGTATCTACAATAAAAGCCCAGAGCAGAATTTTGGAGCTGGGAAGAGACCCTTTTACTGAAAGGGGCAGCAGAAATAATGAAGAAAAAGTCAGAGAAAATTAGTACTTCACAGCAACAAATTTTGCCAAAGCACCAAGATTTTCTCACTTCCCCCAGCATCACATTTAGATCCCTAAGTCTTGTATACAAGTGGGTTTTGCTGCCCCACCTTCCCTGCCCCTAGTGAGTCATAGCTCATAGTGGTCCATGCATTTGTAGCATAAAGAAAAACTAACATTTTTGGCTAAATCCAAGCAGTTTGGATGGCGGAAATGAACTGTAAAAGCAGCTTTGTGTCCTTTGCTTCTGTTGAAAGACTGAGGAGACAAGCACAGGCTCCTGGTAGCCCCTGATTCTGCCTGATGGGCCCATCACTCTAAGGGAATCTGTTCCAAGTTTCTGGTGATGCAACATATGAATTTTATTCTCTACCCCTCAAAAGGGAATAACTTTATTGTCTTACAAGAAGGAACTATTGTGGGACAAAACATAAATACTTGAAATGTTCAAAAGTGAAAATATCCATTCTGCAAGGCAGCGCCTCCCTCCCCAGGCTCAGGACACTCAGTCACAGGGAAGCAGAAGCAGCATGGCCAGGACAGCCCTTGCATTCAGGCTCTGCTCTGCAAGGCAGGGTGACTCTTGAAGAAAGGACTTGTCCAGACCTTTCCCCAATCCCCCCACCTCTCAAAACCATTCTATTTCTCCCAACTCCTATTTTACAGGAGACTTTAGATGAAAATTTTGGTACTTTTATCATCTCGGCAGTGTTAATAGACATTATAGCCATGACAACTACATCAAAACCAAAGTGTAGAAATGAGGTCCAGGGAAGGGGTGAATGAAGAAACACTTACAAAGGTTTGACATTCTATTTGTAGAGTTCCTTATGCTTCACTTGGTATCCTCTGAATGCTCAGCAATACACAGGACAGCTTTTTCCCTAATGAAAAACCTAGTGAAAGCAGTACTTACCAGACAAATTATGGTTTAATTAAAAGAAAGCATTTCATAACTAAGACACAGCCATAGAAGCAATTACACAAACCTTCAGAGATCTCTGAAAGCTGTGGTCAGTCCTTGTGCAAAGGAGGCTCAGTTTTGGAGTCCTTCAGCTAATTTTATTAGCCAGCTTGCACTTTCTTACACAAGACAATCTGTTCCACTCAGGGAGGACTGCAACAAATAAGTCAACATTAAGCTCACCTATCCAATCTGGATAGCTCACTTATCTTTTTTTCTTACCACATCTCATAAGCAGCTAGTATATACACAATACTTTGAAGAGTTTTTTCTTTTTTAAGCAAATTTTCTGCCTCAGCATGTTCAAGCTAATTATTCTGTAACACTCAGGGCTCAGGAAAAACACTCTCACAGTAGCATGATTAAAAGTCAACATGATAATAGTGCCCTGCAAACTGTAGCACTAATTAGATTTCTTAATAGGATCAGGTTGAAAAGGTTTAGTTTGGATTTTGCTGAAGGAAAAATAAATGAGAGACAAAATGAGAAAAGAAAGACTGATCCAGATATGTAGGTATTAGATACAGGTTTTGCTCCCAGATTGCTTACTCACCTCTCAAGCAACATCAGACAAGTCACTTTTGTCCTCAAGCAAATCAAACATCAATCCTGACAATCACTTACTCATGCAAAAAACTTCACTTCTCTTGAAGTGATCTTCACACTGTACAGAACTATTGCTAAAACTTTCACTAAATGAAAGTAGACTTCAGTTTGCTACAAGAAAGGCACAAAACCCCAAATGAGACCAGATGCTGTAATTGCCAGTAGGTGTGAAGACATGAGTATAATTAAAAGCTTTCATCTACTAAGTATAGTTATATGGTCCCAGCAGCTATAATGAAATATTTGGAGCCACAGTTTGAGTGATCTCTTTTCTGACCCTTTATGTCATCAAGCTGATCTACACTTGAGTTTTTATGGGTAAAATTCCATAGTTCCGTCTTCAAACTGATGGAACAAGAACTTGCAGTTTCTCTCTGCAGATCTCAGCTGTCAATCACACATCTTGGACTTGTTTCTTTATTTTAAGATACTTCATTCAGTTCTTTATTACCTACATGATCCTTCTGCTGTTCTTTGTTATCTGTGTCATAAATGAAAAACCAAACATTGGTCTGAGGACACAGGTATTGCATTTTTGCCATCAATGCATTTCTGTGAGCAACCTTCCTAGGCAGGATAACTGCATATTAAAGATTTGCTGAATCAGAATATACTAGAAATGAGCTGGCTTATTTGAACAGAAAACATGCTTTATTTCATGCATTACTGTATTATCGTTTTTCCTGAAGTCTATGATTAATTTGAATGCTGAATTATTTGGTGGCACTGAAATGAGAAATCAGGTTGTGTGCTACTTCTGACAACAGATGAATTGGAATTTTGGAATGCTTTCATCCATTGCTACAGCAGAATAAGCTTTGTTTTTCCTTCTAATCGAGTTTGTATAAAATGTACTTTAAATAAAGTTGCATCTTTTGAGGGAACTGCTAAGAAAACAACATAAGTAAAAGCTCTAGAGATTCAAAGTCTTTCATATAGCCTCAGAGCAAGCACAAAGAGCACATCTGTGTTGCATCTCCAGCCAGAGCTGCTACCTGCACTATCCCTGCACTTACGGTTCCCTTGTGGGACTTCTATACCTGCAGTCACTAGGCAGTTTTACAGGAAATACAACACCCAGTGACACAATGGACAATGACGGTAACCCTATTACAATAGATCATCTATGTGGTACAGGTGACTGGCACTGTCCAGAAAGACAAACTCAAGTGCTATCTAGGTTGGTTTTGGAAAAAATCTGTAATGCTGCAGAAAAAAACTTTTATCAATTACCAGTAACTGAGGCTAAGGGCAGCTATCTTAACATTAAACAGTTTTCTTCAGAGAGTTTTTTGCAGTTTGTGGATCGATTGAGAACTCAAGTCGAAAAACAGGTGCAAGACCCAATGGTACAGATGGAGCTGATTAAAGAAATGGCTCAGAGGAATGCGAATGAGACCTGCCATAGAATTATCCTCAGCCTTCCTCTCGACCCATCACCTTGTCTTGCTCAGATGATTGACGCATGTGCCAGGAGGGCAGAGCTGTTTGATACCCCTGACACACATACAACTGCTGCACAACTACAGCCTGCTGCCACGGCCGCACCAGGTACAAGGAGACAACCAATGTCATCAGACCAGCTGCAGCACATCATCTGCCTCCATTGTAAGAAACCAGGACACTTCGCCAGAAACTGTCCTCAAAACCAGAACCAGAGAAAGTTCAACAAACAAAAAAACTGAGTGCACAGCGTGTGCCCGCAGCTAATACAAATACGCGCGGAGATATAAATATAGCGGGACCCACACGGGAAAATGCCTCTCTCTTAACAAATAAGGGGGAGAATGGAACTCAGGGTGGGGGGGGGGGCAGAAAAATAAAAATGCCAAATGTACAACTAACAAGGTTTGGCAGCCACTAGGCAGACCTCTCCTAGTGACTGCCAAAGGGTTTCATTCCAGATCCACTGATTGGGAAGTCATTATAGTGGACCTGTCAAACAGCTCACAGGACCTGCAGGCATACCAAATGGAATGTGACAGTGAGTATTTTGTCATTGGAGATACAGCACACACACCTTCAGAGATTGAAGTAGCTCCCATGACTACTAAGGGAAAGATATCAAGCCTTATGCTGTTGGCACGCTGCTCACATCCTCCATATTACCTAGAAAAGGGGCAAATTCTTGCCCAAGCCATTCCCATCCCAGTAGAAATAACAGTAGAAGGAAAATCACCAGAAGTCGACTGGGCAGAAGTGGTGGGAGAGGATAAACCCTTGATGGCATGCAACCTAGCCCAGGGGTTAGAGCACCTTCATGTGGAAGGGGTTCTGGCCACGGGCACAGACATCACGGTGATACCTAAGACCATGTGGCGATCACATTGGGAATTGCAACCTGTGGCAGGCAAACTTCAGAGCATAGGAGGAACCACATTGGCAAAAATTTTAAAAAATGTTGTGCAAATTGAGGGACCTGATGGGAAATTGGCAAGTGTTTGCCCATTTGTGGCAGAATGTAAGGCTCCTTTGTGGGGGAGAGACACCATGTCCAAGTGGGAAGTCCAGTTAATCATTCCTAAGACACCCCAGGATTTTTGGAAGTAGCCACTGTGGCACGCCCTGCCCACAAGTTAAAGTGGTTGGATAACACCCCAAAGTGGGTAGCACAGTGGCCTTTGAGTATCAAGAAACTCGAGGGGCTTGAGAAACTCGTAGAGGAGCAATTGGCTCAAGGACACGTACAAGAGACAGATAGCCCTTGGAATTTCCCAGTCTTTGTAATAAAGAAGCCTGGAAAGGACAAGTGGAGATTGCTCCACGATCTCAGAGAAATAAACAAAATTGTAGAGGACATGGGTCCACTCCAACCAGGGATGCCTAGTCCAGCAATGCTCCCTCGAGACTGGCAACTGGCTATCCTAGATATCAAGGACTGCTTCTTCCAAATTTCATTGCACCCTGAAGATGCCCCGAGGTTTGCATTCTCAGTCCCTACCATCAGTCGAGGAGCCCCAGTAAAATGCTATCACTGGAAAGTTTTGCCCCAAGGTCTAAAATCCAGTCCTTTCATATGCCAACAGTATGTAGCATATGTCTGCTGTCTCAGGTACGTGCAGCGAGAAAGGACGCCGTCATCCTTCACTACATGGATGATGTGCTTGTGTGTGCCCCCAATGACTCTATACTCCAATACATGATTGGCCTGTTGGTTGAGATTTTAACATCTGTTGGATTTCAATTGCAGAAAAACAAAGTTCAAAGGATGCCACCTTGGAAATACCTGGGTCTGGAGATCACTGCAAGGACCATTGTCCCACAGAAATTGGAGATCAGTTACAACCCCAGAACACTAGCAGACCTCCACTCTTTGTGTGAGTCTTTGAACCGGGTAAGATCCTGGCTAGGCCTCACAAATGAGGATCTAGACCCTCTCTTCAATTTATTGAAGGGGAAGAGGGAGCTGGCCTCCCCCAGGGAACTGACTCCAGAGGCAAAGACAGCAATTAAAAAGGTACAGAAGGCCTTGTCAGAAAAGCAGGCACATCGGTGTGACCCAAACGTGCCTTTCCAGTTCATTGTTCTAGGGAAGCTGCCACACTTGCATGGGTTGATTTTCCAATGGATCAAGGGGCAGAAGGATCCACTCTTGATCATAAGAGTGGGTTTTCCTCTCGCACCAAAGATCCAAGACCATCACTAAGCCACAAGAGCTGATAGCAAAGCCGATTCAGAAGGCCAGGGTGAGACTGTGTGAATTGTCAGGGTGTGACTTTGCATGTATTCACCTCCCAGTCAGGCTTTCTGAGGAGGGAAGGAACTCTCCTGAGAGACTGACCAAAGGGATGTTTGAGCATTTGCTCCAGAGCCGCACCAGTCTCCAAGCATCTCTGGACAGCTACAGGGGACAAATACCAGTCCATGCCCCATCTCACAAGTTGTTCATTGAGGAATTCCAACTCATTCCTCAAGAGAGAAGGAGCCTAAGACCACTCAAGGCTCTCACAGTGTTCATGGATGCATCTGGGACTTCCCATAAGTTGGTGATGACTTGGAGAAATCCACAGACTCAGCATTGGGAAGCTGATGTCGAGCTTGTGGAGGGATCACCCCAGGTGGCTGAACTGGCTGCAGTGGTAAGAGCTTTTGACTTGGTGACAGACTCTGCCTACGTGGCAGGAGTAGTGTCCAGGGCGGAGCAGACTGTGCTCAAAGAAATAGAGAATGAACATCTCTTCAGATTGCTCTCACGGCTGATTTATTTAATCTCTCACCAAGAGCATCCATTCTTTGTGATGCATGTGAGGTCACACACTGATTTGCCAGGTGAGATTGCAGAGGGGAATCGTAAAGCAGATTGTGCAGCCCTTGCTGCACCAGTCGAAAAAGCACGTCTCCCCGATGTCTTCCAACAGGCAAAGCTGAGTCACCAGCATTACCATCAGAATGTGCATCAGGCCTGATTCGACAGTTCCAGCTAACACGGAGTCAGGCTCGAGCCATTGAGACCAACTGTCCAAATTGCCACCTCCAGGCCATGCCATCATTGGGCATGGGGGTAAACCCCAGGGGCTTTAGCAGCTGTGAGGTGGGGCAGACAGACATCACACACATTCAAACTTTGGTCACCTTAAATGCATTCATGTAAGCATGTCCACATTCTCAGGTGCAGTGTATGCCTCTGCTCATATAGGACATAAGGCTGTTCATGCCAAACAGCACCTAGTGCAAGCATTCTCAGTATTGAGGGTTCCAAAAACAATTAAAACAGATAATGGCCCAGCATATATATCCAAGGAGTTTCTGGAATTTCTCCAGCAGTGGGGAGTGGAACATAAGACTGGCATCCCCCACTCTCCCACAGGTCAAGTTGTAGTCAAGCGTGCACACCAGACACTCAAACAGGTATTGGAAAGACAGAGCAGTTCAGCTCCGTGGATGTCTCCACGGGAGATGCTCTGCAAAGCCATGTTTACCATCAATTTTCTGAACTGTTCATTTGAAAACATGAGTCCACCAGTTGTACGCCACTTTAACAGTGGCAATCAGTTCAAATTGTCTCAGCACCCACCAGTCTTGATTAGGGATCCAGAAACTTGGGACACCAAGGGTCCCTATGAGCTCGTGACCTGGGGTCGTGGCTATGTGTGTGTAGCTACTCCCTCAGGCCCTCGGTGGATTCCCCAGAAGTGGGTGAAACCTTTTGTCCCCAAGAAGCCAGGTCAGACAGAAGAGGACGAGAAGCAAGTAGCTGATGCTTCAAAGAGAAGACGCCGCCGAATGGAAGAAGAAGAATTTTCCTAAGTGTGAATTCCTTCCGGCAGAAACAGAAACTTTAACATGTTCTTAAAATGTTTGTTTTTCCCTTCTAGAGAAAACCTACCTCCCACTCAACCCTGTGATGAACCCCATCCAAGTTGTCATCCTGCTAAGAACTGTGCAAAGGCTGGGGATTCACAGGGTGGTGGACATCTATTGTTAGATCAATTTTGTTACTCCTTGTTATTCTCTTCCTTGTAACCTTGGCGTTCGGGATCCTGCGTCACTTGATTTTCAAAGCTATCAAGGGTCTCATACCTTCTACCTCAGAAGTCAACCACATAGAATTGTTAAACCTGAGGAGGTCTGACTGCGCCACCGACTGTAGGTGGTGGGAAACCCATACTCAGGGTTAAATTGAGCCCAGTGAATTCCTGTACCCTTGTTAAACAAATAAGGGGGAGGTGTTACGTTCCGCTCAGGCCATGTTTTCCCGGTTCCCCGGGACCCCTGTGACTCAGATCAAGATAAGCCTGGACCCCTCCTTCATGCCCCAATGGGGTTGGCGGAGAGCCAAGAAACCCTCCCTGTCCAGAGCCTAGATAAACCCCTGACATTTCCTTTTCTCTCTCTCTTTCCCCACTCTTCCCCTCGGACCATGGAATAAAAGAGCTGGAACAACTACATCGGGGTGAGAGCCTCTTTTGAACCTTTGCCCATCTCCTGATGCTTCCCCCCCCCGCAAGGCCTCGTATTTCTGGGCTAGCCTGATAATTTAGGGGCTGAGAGAGGGGGAAACCACATCATTCCATCTTCACTGTTATTTTAATCAAAATCAATCAGTTCAATTTGAACATTGTGTTAATGAATGCTCTCTTTTTTGTCTTTCAACTGCATTATCATGGCAGCTATGGTTTAACCTAATAGGAAATGTAATAAAGACAAGTTTTGGAGAATCTAGAGAGGAGCGACCATGAAGGATTTTGAGCAGAGACAGAAACAGAGCAAGGACAAGAGCTTAATCTCTTCTCCAAATCCTCAGTCTTATATAATACGTAGCTAATTTTACAAATGCAAAGGATTTTGAAAGGATTAAGAAAATATTTTTACCACACAATTTTTTGCTAAACAAATTATTGTTTATTTTCACAAAAGACAACCATGTAGCTAAGTTTATGCCTCTGTTCATACTGCTTTACTCCCCTGCCTTTATTTCCTGCTATATTCTTTGGAAACAGAAGAAGCTGACCTCCCATAGTACACTCAGAGCAGGCTGTTAATATTTAGTCTGAAATAATGTCTATTGCCCACCAGAATTTTGCCTGAAGTCAAAACTAAGCAATGCATTTAGTTCAGCTACAGAGCACTCCTGCTGTCTGCAAGCCTGATCCACCTATGCAGCCACACAAACTCCTTGGCAAGAAATTCAAAATTTTGCTAAACTAAAACAATTCGAAAGTAATTACTACTAAATAAGCAATGAAGAAAAAGCAGTTACAAAAAAACTGTTTCAGAAGCATTCAATATACTTCAAAACCAAAAAGGTTTTGAAAGCCACACATAAAAATCTTTATCCTGAGGATATCTGGAGAAATAGACTACTAAATAAATGGTCTTACTTGAGACGAAACGAGACAAACATACCTGAAACAGCTCTACTGAACCTGAGCACTCCTCCATGCTATTCAAGGGTTCTGACCTGGTTCTGACCTCGTGCAACAGTGATTGCTCAGGTGCTTACCTAGCAGCAAGTGCCTCTCCTTACAAGGGGCTATGCTTCATACGAATACATTTTATTCTTAGCAGAAGTGCTGCATAGTGAATGAATCCCAAAAGTAAGACTAACAGTATATTAGCAAGTGTTTAGTAGCATTCAACAAAGGTATACATATATCCCCAGATCACACATCGAGACATGCTGCAACTCAGGTGTTCATTAACCTCAAATATACCTACCAAATTCAGTGGAACCAGCTGCAAATAAACTCCTAACAGGTGGGCTGAATTACAGGATTTATTTCTCACTGAGTTATTGCCCATTGGCAAACTGGCCTCCACCTCCACACGGCTCTGCTGGCGGCAGATGAAGCTGGTGGTGAGCGGTGTTGGGGCCGGTGAGGGAGTGCTCGGTGCAGGAGCTGTCCCTGCCCGGGGATGCTGTCAGTCCCACCCGGGAATGCTGTCCCTGCCCGGGGATGCTGTCAGTCCCACCTGGGGATGCTGTCCCTGCCCGGGGATGCTGTCAGTCCCACCCGGG
>QUSF01000103.1:0-31273 GCA_003676055.1 Chloebia gouldiae | reverse complement strand
CCCGGGGATGCTGTCAGTCCCACCCGGGGATGCTGTCCCTGCCCGGGGATGCTGTCAGTCCCACCCGGCTCCCCTGACCAGCCCTGGCCTGCCGTGCCCCGATCCACCCCACTCCCCACGGCGGCGCTGTTGCCCCTCGGGCCGGGCTCGGCTGGGCTGGGCTTGTGCCACAGTCCTGGAAAAGCTCTGCCTCTGAATCCAAGGCTTCCCACAGCATGCACAGAATAGAAAAATGTTACATGAGTAAGGAACTGCTGGCCCTTATCCCAAACACAGTTTTCTCTTTAAATTCCCCTGATATGCATGAACTGGGAAAAAATGTTGACAGGCTGGGAAACCAAGGTCTACATGAGCAGTTTTCACATTAAGCAGATCTTCAGAAACCACCAAAAACGTAAAAGGAGCTGGCACTGTCTGGTGTTGAAAGCTGGAGTTGACTTTTTCAGTTTTGTTTGTTGGCTTTGAGGGGGACCTTTTTTCCCTAATTAGACAGTAGGTCAAACCTGGTTGTTTTAAAGAAATAACTTGTCTTCAAGAGGTACCAAATTCTATAAAATTTCTGAAAAGTCCAGGACTTCAGAAAACCAGGTTATTCCTTTTCAGGTCTAGCTATTAAGATGGATGATTTTTAAAAATAATTTTGTTTTAATTTTGTCAGCAGCTATTTTAGGAGCGAAATTTCATAGTCTGTCCTGACAGCTGATCAGCCCAAATCAGTGCTAAACCTATCACTTTCACCAACAGTACATTCACTCCAAACAGGAGAGTGAACCTCTTTTGTATTTATTCACTGAGCAGAGTTCTTTTAAGGTGATGTTTTCACTTGTGATACAGCACATGTGCTAGAGATTAACTGGAAACTCCTTTAAAACAATCAGTATTCTGTGTGATTGTATCAATGATCAAAGACACAGAGAAATTCTACTTATTTATTAATAAACCAGGCTTTAAATCACAAATATGGAGCAACCAGAAATAGGGAGCTGTCATTCATGAAACATAAATCAGCATTTTCCATTTCTTTTCCCACCCAGTTAACTGCAAACAGTAATGAAACATAAACAAAAACTCAAAGGCTTTTTTTGGGGGAAAATTCAATGCCAAAATGGCCTATATACCAATTGATAGCAGTTGTGTAAAGAACATTACAAGAATTGCTCAGAAAACTGAAGTTTAGATAACAGGGACAACATGAAACTAGGGAAGAAGAGAGAAGGAATTCAGGATACTTCTTTTATGGCAAAATCTGCAAGGAAATAAAAAATCCTAGTCTCACCTATATTGATGCTGATATTTACAGCAGATTCTGCAAGCTGTGTGATTTTTTTAATACATATCACTCAGATACAAATATTTACTCTTAATGGACATTTTTCCTTGAAGGAATGATAAAATGTGTACTAAAGCAGAAGGCTCTACGCTAACTGCCATTATAATTTCTACTCAATTACTGCCAACACAAGAACAGTCATGCTGTGAAGGCGAGAGAAACACCACCGCTGATGGTGAATTTCCTGGCTTTTATCACTGTGTCAAAACACTATCGTTCTGTAATCACAGGCTTTCATGTAAAACAGCTCAAATGGCAGGAAAATCCCAATGCAAAGCATTTTTGAATATCAGTTTAGTGATGGCGAGGAGCAAGATTAAGCACTTTAAATTTAGTGAGCAGGTACTTAGAGGAAGTCCTACCCTGATCATGGGCCAGGCTCTCCACAGCATGGGCCCATCTGGAGGCTTTGGAAGATCTGCACTCTGTGCAGGCAGCAGGAGGGTGGTGGGGAGGCCCTGTGGACCCATCCTGTAACACAGACCCTTCCCTCTAACAGGCATTCACTGCTGTTAAGCCTTTCCTGGAGTTCCTCTTCAATATTTGGGGACCAGGAATTCTGCTGTTCATCAAGAACACACAAACCCAAGTTTAAACTGCTTTCCTGTGCCTCAGGTTTCTAAACCTAAATTATCCTTGGAGTCCTCTTGCCAAAAGATATTTTTTGCTCTTTGGCCTTGTGAATATTACAATTGTCTCTATTACATGTTGTACCCAACCAACAATTCTGAAAGACACGTGGACCAGAGTACCTCTTGGGGTGAGACACCTTCTCCTGGGAAAGGGGAACCCACAATCAAATGTCACTTCAAAATGAAGGAATTTTGCCCCCAAACCAGACTAGTGCTCCAGCCTCTTGGACTAGGAGTTTCTTCCTCAGGCTCCCCAAATGTACCTCATGGTTTCCTCAGCACCTGCCAAGACTCAAGTCTTAATTTCTGTGAACTACCTCAACTTCTAAAATGAGCTCAAATGAAATGTGTTGTGTATATGTCAGTTCAATAATTTATTTTTGGCTAAAACTAGTTATTTAAAGGTGTCAAATTTATAAACTAGTTTGACCATTCTGCTGCATAAATAGTTTAACTGAAAAGATCCAACACCAATTCCACACTTTAAACCCCAGCACAATGCTTCCCTCTGGATCACAACTCATCCCTGAAACACATGAGACATACAGACAGTGCAGGGGAGAAGACATCCTATTATGACAGCAGATAATGACACGTCAATGCATTATTACAGCAGTAAATTCACAGCTAACCAAAGCTGTTCCCATTAAACAGCAGAACCTCTCCAGCCATGTGTAATCACACACTTCCAGATACAGACAGTCCGGTACAGTGCTTGCAAAGCTCTCAGGTAGGAAGCCAGATCAGTACTTTTAATGACATTAGGGGAGCACATACAGTCACCATACCTCTGTTGTGACAACGAGCAACACAGGGACCCCAGGTAGGTGCAAAAGAATGCTCTTTGTTGCCAAAAACCCGGTCTTTTAAAGCAGTTAGCTAGTTATCAGTTTACATAGTTTTAAGGCACAACATGCACAAGTCAACCAATCACCATACACCACAATGTAGACATGCAGCAGTCTCTGCAGCACATCTCTCATGTCTCTCTACCCTTGCTCTAGCTGAGCCACTCTCCCATAGTTTACTTCTATTTAGCCTAAGTAACAGGCCAAAGCCATGTTACTAGGCCTTCCCTTCATAAAGCCTTACCTGTCAGTAACTATAGCTCTGCTCATGTGCAACCTTCACTCCTCACAGGAGGCTCTGTTACTACCTGCACAACTCTTGTGCATGTCCTGTTTAGACTGGTTTCCTGCAGAAAGCACTCCCAGCAGAACTGCATCGAGACACAGGATCACTTCTGAGCAGCAGAGCTGTAGAGTAGCAGAGGTATTTATATGCCTCAGTAGCTCCTTCCCCTCAAGTCACTCACACATGATTCTTTCTTTGGAAATGAAGCATGAAAGTGTGGGTAGCTATTCACAGCTTGATGACTGTATTTCCTGCCAGCCAAAATACTAGGACTGTGTGAACACAAATCTTATTTATAAATCTATCTGTTAGAAAACTTTGGATTCAAAAGGAGGCCTCTGTGCGTTTTCTGTGCTACAAGAAGTCACAACAGGTTGTCTGAAATTGCTTGCTTCCTTAACTAGCGGACAGGAGTAATTTATAAAAAGAATTTATTAGATACTTGTATTTTAAAAAAAAAGTGCATCAATTTACAAATTATAGTTTTTCCTGATTCTGAAAGGAGTTGACATTCCTTCTTCAAGGAATGTCTCTGGGTCAAACTACAAAACTGTTACCCAATTCCCTGGGTGTGGAAAGCAGAACAGGGGAGATGCAGTATTGTACAGCTCCCAGGCTGGGTGCTGGAGCATGGCCATTTCTCTTTCAAATGGATAAGCCTCCCCATCCCTAGCTAAAAGGCTGTGATAACAGAGGTGTGTGACTGATATATTCCCTACTGCTTTTACAGTAAATTTCCACTGTACCTGCTGTAGAACCAAAGAAAACCAAATCATACAACCCTAAAAAAGATAATTCAGCCAAATGGCTCAAGTTTTGCATTAAATGCAGCTAAAGAGTAACCTTCCAATTAATTCATGGTGCTTATAGCATGCACTACAAAATCCTTGGAATACTCTATACAGAACACGAATTAGGGTTTAGTTACAATCTCATTAAAATACATAGAACTGACATGGATGAATTCCCTTTACTGCTTTCATAATCTCAGCTTTTATGTTGATGCTACACAGATTTTATATGACTAAACAAATATCAAGTCTAAAATCCAAGTTTTTAGACTTTTTTTCCCTCACTTAGGACCAGATTTTGTCACATTACTGCAGGTACTACAGATCTTGGCCAGATAAGTAGCTGGACTCAATTTTATTGTAAGAACCACCTCTTTGTTTGAATTAATTATTGGACTTATTAATAATAAGTAATTTACTTATTATTAGAAGGGATGACAGGCATCAGAACTTGGGGCAACTTATCACTAACACCAACAAATGCTTTAGTCCCATTACCTATGAACATTTAAGCCGAATGTATCTTGGCGGAAGCCAGGCTTTCACTGGGAAAACAATCAAATGTATGTTTTAGTTGAGTGGGTCCCTGTAAATACAGGTCTATGCTGGCAGTATATACTTCTCCAAATTTGGACTTGTCTCAGGGATAAAGAATAACTGAATGACAGTGTCTGCACCTTATTCTTTAAAAGCAAAAATCTTGAATGGCACTTTTTTTGTAAGTTAACATTACTAGAAGAGCAAACATTTTCATTTAGAACTTGATAATGACAAAAAGCCTAATAGCTTGCTATAGAATACCAGCCTGATCTCATGTGTATTTAGTTAATAAGTCAGTGTTAGGCTTTTCCCTACAAACTGGATCCTGTCATCTCAACAGCTCTAAATCTTCACATCCCTTCTCAAGCTAAAGGTTGGGGATTCTGTTCACACAGAATCACAGACTGATCACTTGTAAATTATTCCCATATAATGAATATCCCCCACTTTTCAAGTACAACTCCTTTGGTTGTATGCTAAGGCATGTTTTGAAATATCCCTTGCTTTTGAAGAAACCAGTGGCAAACTATTGATTAGGAAATTTGGGGATTAATTTGGAATAATTGACACTGAATTTTTCTTCCAGCATTGTATCGTGAGTTTAACATTATTTTGTGTGATGTTTATGACAAACATCAACATACAAAAGACTTTATATTATCTTTGAAGTAAGGAAAAGCTGGTGTGTTTAAGACCAACAAAGAAGAGCAGCAACAGTTTTGCTTTACTCGTGTGCACAACTCCAGGTCTCCATTTTAAACTGTCATTATTTCAACCCAGGAGTTTTCCAGCTTTTACCCTTTTGATTCTCTCCCCGATTCTCCTGGCGGAGAAGTGAGAGAGAGGCTGTATGGGCTCAGCTGTTGGCTGAGGTTAAACTACAACACAGCTGAAATGCAAAGCTTCTGAGTTAGAGGTAAATCTAAACACTTGGGCTTGAATAAAAAAAACCTCACTATTCTGCATAACTAAAGAAACAAAGTGAAGATAACCATTACATTTGCTACAATACATTGCTGGAATCAAACCTACTTTATGTTATTAACAAACAATACATGGTGCAGGGTCTGGAAAGAATTTCCTGGAGAGAATAATAATTCACAGCTGTTAGAGGGGATTTTTCTTTAACCCTACCATTTCTCTTCCACTGAGGTTTCCTGCTCCTGCCTCTGCAGCTGTCACTGTAAGAGCCATCAGGCACCAAGAAGAAAAGCCTGACTGCAGCTGTGCCCCCCAGAAGAACAGTGGGCACAAAACAGGCTTGCAGCCAGGGCATGTGGCCTGCAGTTTGCATTTGCCAGCTGGGGTGCTGGCTCTGTGCTCGGCTGTTCCTCCCAGATCTCTTTTCAGTTTCCACTGCCTTTGTCCTGGTTTACAGAGGAGGGTGCTGTCACATCTCTTCACATTTACTGAGAGGTTGCTTTCTAATTTGCATGCATGTGTATTTGTGAAAGGGCACGGCATGCAGTTCAAAGCTATTTTCTCACTTTCAAAGTAGTCCTTGTGAGTAAGTTGTCCCAAGTCTGATGTGCACCAGGCTTTTGCTTTTGTTCTTGATTGAGTGCTGCTGCACTATATTCTTTTTGAAACTCTAGCTATTTTGGGAGAGGTGCATAATTTAATATGTTCAATAGTTTTCTTGTCAGGCATTCATGTACACCTTCCTTCATCTTGCACTCAGATGTTTGATATTCCACAGTAATTGGATTTGCTACATCTGTGTTTACTTTTATGACGTACAGTAAATGCTGTTTTTTTAGCCAAGTACTGTTAAAGATTTTGCTGAAGCCTACAGTAGCCTACCCTGCAGGTTTTCTGAGGCTTGCAATGTCAGTTTTTGAGCAATTCAGAACTCTTTCCACAAGGGTAAATAATGTACAAATTAGTATAGCCTGAACACTGCATTAAGCTATGGGCATGCTCTTTGGCCAGATGCACAGCACTTTAATATTATCACTGGGCCCAGTATTCAAGCAGAAACAAGGAAGAAAAGCTTTTCTCACTGATATTGCTGTGAAGCCCATTCATAGGCAGAACTGGTCTCCTCACTCAAAACAAAATGAGAAACCTGAAGATACAGCGAAGACGAGATCTTCAAAACCTTCTGCAGGGTCAGCTCCAATGTCCTATGGAACTTGGACACAGGAAACTGATCCAGGACTGCAGAAAACAAATTCTGTGAAGAGGAGAGCTGTAGGGCATCCAAAGACTAGTCCCAACATCTCTGCCTGTAAAACTAAAATCCAGACAAACAACTTCCTTTGTAAGCACAGTTAGACATCTATGGACAAGTAGAAGACTGTCCCTACTCTCAAGGGGCATGCCATCCCACAGCTAGGAAAGCAGACCCTGTGCTTCTGCCAGCTCTGTTATCTCATTACTTAGGTCTTTACTTTGGAACCAGTTTTCTGTCTCACTGAAGAGATGTGAGAGAATCAAGGGATGAAGGCAGAAGAGGAGAGAGGCCAGGAGTAATAATAACTTAAAAGAAAGAGCGTCGGGACATCATTAACAGGCCACAATTTTTTAGTTTGTCTCAGATGTGTGCACTGGTGGTATTCAAGTCTCTCCTACAAGTCCCATCACATTTGTTTTCTTTCTTCTCAACAATATGTGCTTGTTGTGTTAGGAGTTGTCTTTACTGCTCAGGATCAATGGTAGCTCCTTTCAACCTATTCCTTTTGTATTTAAAAAAACCCAGCTGGGAGGTCTAAGGAGCTGAGCTCAAAAAGTTGCTTCTAAAAGCAAGAAGCAGAAGGACAATGAGCTGCAGAAGAGCTACTGAAACCTTCAATAGGTGGAAGGGAGCAGAAATGCTCCAGTACAGCCAGCTGATCCCTAGTGTGTCCATGCAGGATGCATGTTGCAGGATGTGGGTGGCATATTCTGAGCAGGACTGACAAGAGGTTTTTCCCAAAAATCTTTGCAGGGACAAGCAAGTGTTAGAAACTTGAAGAACCTCACTTCAAACCTTCTGTATGCCATTCGAGGTAGCTGAGCTATCTCAGGTGTGATAGGTTCTCTGAGAGCTCATAAGACCTGGCTTGAAGAATAAACAATCACCTCTGGTCTGCAGGAGGCTCAACACAGGATTCTCAAGTTTTATAAATAACAGAAAACTTGAGGAAAGCAAGTGTTGGACAGTAGGTAAAGGACAACGGCAGTGAGCAGATGGCCAGTAATAGCCAGTGCTCCTCCTGACATGGAGAAAAAAAGCTAGCACATAGTCCTGCTAGGAAACAAGTTTAGGTCAACTGTAAGCAATGACACATTCATATTCTTCAGAGAAGAACCCAGAGAAAGCAATTACTGGAGCTATTTTTACTTACAAAAGTGAAAACCATCTTAGGCTGTGGTAAAGGAAGTAGCTAATTGTTCACATGTCTGGGAGATTTGGGTCTCCTCCATTCCATACTGTATAATGATTTGCTTTTATCATACTAGCATGTTCTCAAGTAACATTAGACTGGTAGAGCAGCTCATGTGCTGTCCCAGACTGGATGCCTCTGGAGCAGCAATGCATCCCCCTCTGCCAAAGGAAAGAGTCAGCCTGCCTTGTGCATGACCATTGGTCCCACACAGGGAGACCCTTGAGGACTGGCCATGGAGAAACAGGAATGCAGAAGGAGCCCTCAGGTCATACTTTCTCTTTGGTCCACTAAACCTTGACCTGTCCATTCACAAGGCTTTTTTTAACCCATTGAGATGCTATAGAAGTGCTTTTTATTCAGACTATTTCACTCCTGGAGGCTCCCTTTCTTTTTTTTGATGCAGGAAGATACCAACTGAAGTGGCATCCTCGAGGCCCTCATCCTGTGTTCTTTTCTGGGCTACCGCTTCCTCCTGTGCTTTTTGGTTCATACAAGGCAACTATCTTCCACCCTCAAAAGACAACTCAGATTCTCCTATGGTGCAGAACACTGACCTCTAACAGAACCACAGTATGTCACCACTGATGTACATATAAGAACATTATTTCCCTACTTTTTCAATTAAATACTTCAATTCAGAGTATATTAACCAAGGCATTGCAAATTAGTGACTGCATGTGAGCTGGTGTGTACACAAAGAATTGAAAAATGTGCTATAGAAAGCACAATATTTTAACTACATGATAAATGAAAATTAAGATGCATCACATTTTTATGGAGTACCTCTTCTTTTTCTCCTCCTAAAATATGCGTATTTTACAGTAGCATTTCCACAAGAATGAACTGAAGGAAAAAATCGACTTTCAGAGCATGTCAGAATTAGGTAATCTCAACATTGTTGGGATGTTTATTGAATTCATATTTTTCCACCATTTTTCAAATGACACAATAGAAGAATTTTTTTAAGAATGCTAACAATTCAGAGGTTGGGACAAAAGCCAAAAAGAGGGACAGTTTTGACAACTGGTAAAATCCTTTGAATCCAAGACACCTGAACAAGGAAGCAATTTTAAGCACAGAAGCATTCCAGTTAGGACAAAAATGGGTCAGGTGTTTAATGAAAAACCACAGATTAAAGCCATGGAGTTTTTTCTACTCCATGGTACAACAAACACGGATTAAATTACAAGTCCAAAGCTAGATGGTTTTGAGGCACAAAAATAAAATTGACATTCTGTCAATATGGATTTAGGATTAGTTAGTAAATAGAGTCCAGGAAGTACCCCATAGAGGTTATGTCCACCACAGTGGGCTCTGTGGGAAACGTGGGGTCACAGAAGCTCCCCTAACCCTACAAAAAGATCTGAGATGATGAAACTGTAAATAGAGTCAATTTTCTATTGGGTCAACAAGTCTTGCATTCAATTCTGCTGGCAGGAATTTTCAGTAACAGCATTTGTGGCACCACCCTGCCAGGGGCCATGCACCATGACTGACACAAGAATAGCAGCTCCATCCACCAGCACAGCAGTATTCAGGGCTCACCCTTGTTTGTGCTGATACAATATCCCTGGTGACACAAACACTACCAGCTCCTGCCTGAGAAAAGGAGTCTCATAATATTGGGGAGCCACTTTGAGCAACCTGATCTAGTGGATGGGCAGGGGGCTTGGAATTGGATGATCTTTAAGGTCCCTTCCAATTAAAACCATTTTGCGATTCTATAATTCTACAATTAGGGCACAGACCTCCCACCTGAAAGAACAGGTGCATTCTTCTGCCCTAACCCGCTTTCCTGACTTTTTCACCTTGACAGCTTATTAGGAATTATACACTAAGACAAAATCTTACTTTGTCACTTTCTATATCTGAAGTTAAGTGTGTGTGCCTGAGGAGTGCACTGAATTCAAGAAAAGTGCAGCAGCGCAGCAGCGTATTCACCTGGAAAGCATCAAGCACTTTCAGTGGAAAGATTTTTCAAGTGTAGGTGATAAGCAGATTGAAATATCCAGCTGATATTACAAACTAAGAGTCATGTAAGACCAGTGAAAAAAAAAATTAGGATCCTGATTCTGCATTATACCCACCAAGTCTCCTGTGATGATCTCTCATCCAGCATCTAAGGTGTGAATTAGATGATCACTATGATGAGACTGTCAGAAGTGTCAGAACAAAGACAGAAGTTTATTACGTGCACAGCAGTACGTAATAGCACACGCTGCTAGCAGATTCTTACAGTTTACAGCTTGCTGATTCAGAACCTTTCCATGTAAAAGTTACAAGTATTTTATGGTCAAGGTTAAGCATGGAGGAAAATGAATCTAGTCAGTATTTTAAACTCCATTTTACTTATGCATAAATTATGTAGAGAAAAAGACATTCCATCTGTCTGAGCACCATCTTGAAGAAGTGAGAGGAAAACCTCTTGCATGCTCCTGTCACTGTTAGAATGTAGAAAACCATGCCAGATGGTAGCAAACAAGTTTATTTCTGTTCCGAAGGTCCCTGTCCTTTGGTTATTCTTTGCTCATGAAAGTGCTACAGTCCTAGTGGCTCACATGAGTGCACAAAAGTGATTTGTAGGGCTGATCTCTGGTATAAATGCTTTCTACTGAGTTTTTCAGAAATGCCAATGAAAGTGCAAGAACATAAAAATTCCAAAGCTGGAACAGGAAGATGAGTAGTTGCTCATCCTGAGTCCACACTGAAGCAGAGACTCCCAAAGTATGTCCATCAATGACAGCTGAAATTTCCCAGTACCAGATTAATTGTGATAACTTCGTACAGCCCAAAGCAGAGGTGCTGACCACAAGCTCAGGCTCTCCTGCAGGCACATCGTGGGGTGTGCTGTGGGCACAGGTGTCAGTGTGCACCAAGTACTAATACCTATGAGCAGAGACACAGAACACAGCCATGCTGTGATTGCTGTGAGAACAGAGAGAAAATATTACAGTTCTGATAATGACTTCCTTTCATCCAGCAAGTGTGTGGCACACAGTCAGCTCTGTCACCTTCTCAAGGACAGCAGGTGTATCTCACTTCGCAAGGGTAAATGTATACACAGAGCTGTCTCCATTGTTAGTCTGGAAGCTGCTGGTTTGGCTCAGTCTACCCACAGCCAGTCCTTTATACTCAAGAATAGCTCTCTGAGCTCATTCCAGGGCATTTGCCTGATCAATTTTTTTAAAGATAAAAAGCAGTCACAAATGGGCCAGAAACAGGAGTAGCAAAGGGAGAAACCAGAGTGTGGGCACCAGGAAATATAAACTCAGGTCTTTCAATCTTACAGACTTAGGCCTTTCAATCTGTTCTGTGACCATATATTTCTAGCAGTGGTCTTGTGTTTCGTTGTGTGGGAGTGGCCCTGCAGTCTGAGAAGCCCTGCTGGTGCTGACATGCTCTGCCCCATTGGCCACATGCAGTCAGTGCACCGTGGTGGTGCCATCACCGCGCCCTGAGAGCTCTGCCACTAGTGCTGCTGAGGAGCCCTTGTCCAACAGCCACACACTGCCAAACAGCTAAGCCACAGCAAAGCAAGGCATGGGAAGTGAGCCAGGGCTGAGACTTAACAAGGCATGCACTTCAAGAAAATAAAGGAGGAAAAGGAAAAGGAGATAAGAGATTTGAGGAACAGAGAGTTAAGTTTCAAGATTACATGGTAGTAGCTCTCAAAAAGATGGGATTTAATATGCAGGTGTGCAAACTAAGACTATGAGGTGTATACGCACATTTGAATTGTAGTTGTCAAGAGAATATTCTCATCATTCTGCTTTTCTTCTGTGAGAAACTCCACTCTTTCCCTTTATCCTACTCCCTGTACAGCACAGACTGAAGCTGAAGGACAGCAGATTTCCCTGCAAATGTCTAGTGTTGAACATTGTTTTCCTGCATTTTAGTAGAAGTGGAGGAGATGGGAAATTGCATAGGAGTATTTGGGGTTTATTGTGAATATTGGTGTGTTTTTCAAAACCAGTTTTGGATAGAAACAAAAGCACATTTAGGAAAACTCTGATGTTCTCTGCTCTTCTCAGTTACTAACAGATGGTTTGAGCTAATGTTTTTGCAAATAAGTTTATAAGTTTGAGTGCTCTATGTGCTCTATGACATTTAGACAGAAGTCCTTTCTGAGCTAGACAAAGAGTCAGCTGGCTCACCTGTCCAGGTGTCCACAAATGTTAGAGTAAGAGCAAGAGGCCAGCAAGAATCAAGGACTCGACCTCCAGCACCAGTATCTCCTTCTAGTGACTGTGATCTTCCAGAGAGCACACTTATTACTGCCCGGTCATGGCTAGCTGGAAGGGTGCAGAATTTCAAGAAGTTTTGCCTGTTTCTGGTAATTTGAGTTCTCTTCCTCCACATAAAAATGTATAGATTTTATATTCTATATTTGTAAGTTCTCGGGGTTCTGGAGGTCGAGGTGACCCCGAGAATGCAAAAGTCCTTGCTTCCCAGCCTGCGCAGCCAAGAAGTCAGAATGTGTAGGGTTGGCTTCTCAAGGTCATTTATTTTCTTGTATCTATAACATGCTTTCTCAAAGAGCCACAGTCTGTTTAGCAGGTCAGTCTGTGACAGACTCCCACCCCCTTGGGGTGGTGTTACCATTTTATACTAAAAACTACATGTACTATGTTTACAATAATGTGCCAGTATCTATCATCTATGTTGGACAGTGTGTCTCTACCTTAAACCAATAGAAAAGTGTTACCCTCACACCAAGACATGGACGGCAAGAAGAAAGAGAAGAAGGCAAGGACATGCCCAAATTCCCCTACCTTGTCCCCTTGAATTCCTTATTTTAAAATCCTAAAATTTAAAACCCTAAAATTCTACTTTTTCACCCTGTGTTAATTCAAATACCACACTACTCAAACCCCTGTGGCTTGTAATTCCTCATACAAAGTTGGCAGTTTTTTCCACTTCGTGCCAACGTCTCTGAGCCCCCTGCCAGGGTCTCGAGACAGCCAGGGCAGCCAGAGGGATGTCCTGGGAAGTCACTTTGAAAGTCTCTCTGTAGAAAGTACTGATGAGTTTGAATGATAATTACAATAGTTTCAACACAGAATTTGTTAGCAGTGTACTTTTGTAAGCTGTTCAGGATAAACAAAGTCCACAACAATCTGGGGGAACTGAAAACAGAGCTAGGAGTTATCTGGGCCCAAGGCAAGGTCCAGTTGTTCCAGCTTTTGCTGGCTAGCACTCCATATGCGGGGCTTGAGGTTCAGCACACCTTTCTATAGCTCCATGTTTAACTTGATACCTGTTTTCTCTTTGCTCAATGAAGTCTGGCAAGAGAAATTTGTTTCTTCTTAGGATCACACATGCTTGTGGAATTTACACTGTACTGACAGTGTAGATTCCTATAGAGTATCTTGCCCTGTAAATCTTACAGACTTATGCAGTACTATTAAAAATAAGTGAAGTTAAAAGTAGCTCAACTTTTTTCTCACTAGAATATTAAATATAATTTCTCTGTATAACAACCAACATGTGAACATTAAGAACTAACCTATTGTAACAAACAGTCAACAGTCTCTGCTGGAAATTATTGACAGACAACCTCATTCACCTCACCATTACAGCAAAGGAAGCAGCAGATCCCACAAGGACCAGAACTTCACAAAATATGTGTATGTTGTATGTTCTTATAAAGGGCGGACATGGCGGGAGAAGCTGTAAGGAAGCCATGACTGTGTATAGATTCAAACTACAGGGTCTGAATACCAGCTTGCCTGAACTTCTAACGTACTAATGTGAAGTTAACCTCATCCCTTTTTCAGCATAATTCACAGTATTTTAGTGTAAATTTAACCAGAAATACAACTAGATATTATGATGATTTGCTCTGAATTATTCAAATATTCCCACAAATATGCCCAAACTTTCCCTCTCCTCAGGAGTCAGCAATGTGCCATTGCCCCCTTACTCATGACATGAGTGCAGCTCACAGATACACTGGAGACTGGGCAGTGGGAAGGAGCAGCTACCTAAACCCATGAACTGCCCCCTCCTAAAGCTTCCTTCTTCAATGCTCTATTCTTTTTAAACCAAGTTGTTAAATAGAATCTGCCCTTAGATGCATTCAGGCAGACAATAAAAGGATTAAAAAAATCCAGGTGCCCAGATGGACAAATTCATAACAGACTTTGCTAGAGCTGGAGACAGGAAATTACCTGTACATCAGGTACCATCTAACACCTCTCTGTGATAGGAGCACATAGACATCTGAAGACTCATAAAAGCCAAAATAAATGAATTTTTGTATTGTCATTCTGTCTTACTTGCACAATTTGATCATTTCAAGAGCCCTGGCAAAGTCAGAGCTGGTAGGTAAAGCTCTTGCTATGCAATCTGCATTAATGCCCCAGCTTCAAAATGCTTTGCATCAGTCATCACCAGGTACCTCTTAATTCATGCAAAGATAAAAGTTAGGAAAAATGCTCAAAGCAGCAGGAAGTAGGAAAAGCAAACACATGCATGAGAACTAGAATAAAGCACCCAATCAAAGAACCAAAAGTTTTATAACTTTTTCCCTGCATTTATAGTTCTTCAAGGTTCTTCAAACCTTCTACCAAAGGTTGTCAGGTAAATTACTATGAGGCCAGCAAGCTCATCTCTTCCAGGCTGTCATGAGCTCTGAAGCAGAAAGGAATAATTGTTCTCTCTCTGTGGTAGCTGGAGGTTATTTTAACAACAATGTATTTCTTGCTTACCATGAAAAAATACTCTCAAGTTTCTACAAAAAGCAGCCGTTCAATATTCAGGAATATTCAGATTCAGGCACACTGTAAATCTACTCTCCCTGTTAAACAATGACAATGTCTGTACAGATATGCTTTAATTTATGGGGCTCACTGTCTAAAATTCATCCCTTCTACTTACATTTAATATTTGCATGTTTCTATATAAATTACATTGTTTGTAAATCAGAGAGGTAACCAGAATTAAGATATCTTTAGCAGTCAGCTCCTTCAAATTATATTCTACAAAGCATATTTACCTTTCAGTCAGCAATGTTTTCTTAAAACATACTTGAGAATAGAGAGCAAGACCAAGCAGATCTGTTAGAGATAAATATTCTGAGAGAGGGCTAAATTGATTACGACAGAAACATTCATCCGAGTAAGTTCAGTAAGGTTTTTGGATTTTCTGTTAATAACAGCCAATAGCTGAAAATAAGCCATGACACTTCTAGAAATTAGAACAAAATGAGAGGATATAATCATAAACTTACTAAAATGTAAATCTTTCATTCAGAGCTTTGGGATGTGAGCTGCAGTATACTAAAGCACACAAATCGGTATTGAAGTTCTTGAACAATCTTAAACAAAGAATGGTTTAAGATTATGTCACATTTATTTTCGGAGTTGCAATGAGAGCTACAATACTATATAGACATATAAATACATTTCATTTGCCTAAAAAAAGTATATAATGTTATTTCAGCTATCTTTCAGCTCCCCAGATACTCAAATGCTGCACATGCACATACAGATTAAAGTAAAAGTCTCTGCAGCAACTGGCTTTCAGAACAAAATATTTTCTTAATATCCTACCTTCAAAGTTGTCTTCTAGGAGACCCATATGCTCAAGTGCCTTCACAAAACCAACTATTATTACCAGTACAACAATCATTTCAAGTCCCTCCAAATTCATCTTGAAAAATTATTTATGTAAAAGCATCTTTTCTTAGGGAGAGTCCTGACTTCAGAGTTAGACTTTAATTAATAAGCCCTCCTAGTCCAAGACATGCCACACAACCAGATAAATACAATGCTAAAGAAGCCAGAATATTCGCACCATAAAACATTTCTACTGACAGCCAGATGAACAGAGGAATGTAAGGAGTCAAATCTTACCATGTCTGCATCACTTGCCTGCATGGATACAGATGTTTCAGTCTCTAAGGCAACAGAATATACAGTAACCACTTTGCTTTGCATTTCCTCTCTTGTCACAGACAAAATCCGCCAGATCTGTTGGATACCTAGTAAGATTTTTCACACTGAATTACAGCTTTAGAGGGCTCTTTAACAACACAGAGGAAAAACCTCTGAAACACTTTCTTTGCCTGATAGTGAAGTTTAGAACACTCAAAGCAAAATCATTTCATTAAAAAGATGCACTATTTCTGTATTTTGCTATTGACTGGAATACAGTTACAAAAGGTTAGCTATTTGTTCAAGTAGCTTGTTTTCTCACGCTGCAAATACATTCACAGGAACCTAATAAAATCTGAAATATTATAAGAAGCAGCTTGTTAGAGGGCAATCAGATTAAGTGTGAGGGGTCTGTGGGAAGCAAAAGGCTTTCCCTCATGCTGCACAGCCCCGGAGGCTTATGTAGATGTTTAAAACCTGCCCTTGGTGCAGGTCAGCAGCAGGTCAGCTGCTGCTCCCACGGCTATGCCAGGCAAGGAAAGCCACCAGGCATGCCCATGGCCAGCACTGCATGAAGCTAACTCCCCTGGCTCAGAAGGCACTTCTGTGAGCACCCAGAAACACTGAAATTGCTTCCAAGTCCTTGGACATGACAGTTAGTAACAGATTCTCTGAAGGACCTTATTCGGAGCCACCTAATAGCTGCCATTAGCAAGCACTTGTCTGTCCTTCCTACTTACCTTCCCTAAGCTCTTCAAATTTGCGGCCAGATGTGTATAGAATTACAAAAAAAAAAAAACCAAACAAACAAAAAACAAAACAAACCAAAACCAAAACCAAAACCAAAACAAAACCAAAAACAAAACAAAACAAAACAAAACAAAACAAAACAAAACAAAACAAAAAAACAACAAACCGAAACACCCCCCTGCATCCTTTTGAAAATAGGGCCACTTGTTCTGGTAAATTGTGATTACTTGGTCTACAATGACTAAGAATTCTGTGCACAACATCAAGTATGACATTCATCATCATCCTTTTAATTCATTTTGGGACAATCTAACCTAGGATGATAGATAGATAGATAGATAGATAGATAGATAGATAGATAGATAGACAGACAGACAGATAGATGTGTGTAAAAGTAAAACCTCACATTACTATAGTAATTATTAAGTTACTGCATTAATAATACTCCTCTGGAAGCCCGAAATACAGCTTGCTGTTTCAGTTGCTGTTTTTTTAACCCTTTGTGTACTTTATCTTCAGCTGATGCTTTATGTTGCTATCTCCCAGGACACTCTAGTCCAGCTACATTAAGCACTGATATGATGCTGCGAGTCGAAGGCTGTGTGATGAGAGGGGACTCTCCTGAGCTGCACAGTGGACCTTGTGCTGCTGTTCACAGCAGGATCAGCCGCACATATTCTTTTGAAAGCTGTAAATGGTTTTCTTAATGACTTCACTAAAGCTTTGCTGTGTAGCAAGGTGTCTCTATAGGCCTGAGTGAAGCTGTTTTCTGAGTATTCCAATATAGTAATATTTATTAATATTTTAGAAGTATCAATTCCTTAGCAATATAATTAGCATCACTGACATCCACAGCTTTTCTCAGGTACCCCAATCAAAAATAAATCTTATACTTTTCATTACTGAACTTCACTTGAGCATCTCACAGCCCTTACTGAAATTCTCAGTGAGCCTAAATACTCCTGAGAGGAGGTTAAGAATTTACTGAAATATCAGCTCCAATTACCATAGAAATCAAACCACTTTTGGGACAGTCCAGACATAAGTTATTATAATTTAGAGCAATAAAAAATGATTGAGTACAGAAAACGAAAGAAAGAAACATTACCTGATAGAAATGGACTGGGACAGAGGGTAAAAAAAAGAAAGTAATTTAATCTTATTTTTGGTCAGGTTTAAAATCTCTCCTCCTACTAAAAATGCAATTAGCTGGGTGATGCCAGTAGGTGTTGAAATTTATTTTTGTTTCTGTTTGGGAAAGGGGATTTCTCACAGTTCAATTTTATCTCTTTTCTGGTTTGCTGCTGCTCTCAGCTATCTACCAACATAGCCAATTAACAAATACATTTTTCTTTTTCTTGTTAAAATATCTGTTTTGTAGAAAATAAAAATGTTCCACAGAAATGGATTTTTTTCTTTCTTTTTCTTTTCTTTCCTTTTTTAAGAAAGCTGCATTTCCAGAGCAGCCCAGTTCTTCGACATGCCAAGGCTTCCTCCCTTCCTCAGAAGGGTGGAATACCTTTCCTATGAGGAAAGGCTGAGAGAATTAAGATTGTCCATCCTAGAAAAGAGAAGTCTTCAGAGACCTAGTTGTGGCCTTCCAGTGCCTGAAGGGAACTTACACAAAAAATAGGGTAAGACTATTTACAAGATCCTGGTGCTATAGGTCAAAGGGCGAATAAGGTCAAATTGAGAGTAGGTTTATATTAGATATTAGGAAAAAATTCTTCCCTGGGTGGTGGGCAGACCCTGGCACAGGGTGCCCAGAGCAGCTGTGGCTGCCCCTGGATCCCTGGCAGTGCCCAAGGCCAGGCTGGATGGGGCAGTGGGAGGTGTCCCTGCCATGGCAAGGAGTCTGGAACTACATGCCCTTTAAAGTCCCCTTCCAACCCAAACCTTTCTATAATTCTGTGACTCTCCCTGCTTGGATTCAAGAGGTAAAGGCCAAGTTCTGCTTTATCCCACATGGAGCAGAGAAAGGCCCTTGCTCTGCACACCAGTCCAGTTAGGGGGCCTCTCACATCCCCGGAAAGTAGACAAGGGACTTCCACAGACTCTGCCTTCCCCTTATGACACTTCTTTTACTGAGTTATTGGTTGCTCTGCACCCTAATTCCTGGAGGCTACATGAGGTTTCCTCTTTTTTTTTTTTTTTTTTTCAGGCAAAAAAGAGCAATTTTTTAAACCTAGAGCACTTCCCAGCTGTTCTTTGAACAGCCCAGTCCACCAGTAACAGTGTCTTTGGGGAAAGACACAGGGAGAGAGAGAGAAAAGAGAACTTACTCCAATAAACTCCAAACAAAATTTATTTAGCCTTGGCAGGCCGACAGTACAAAGCTGAAGGTTGTGTGTTTCCTGCTCTTAACCTTCTCACAGCAATAGATCATATTTGTAACAAACTCTCAATATAATTTTCAGTTGTTCTTTTTTTGAGCCTGAGTAATCCACTTTGCAGGAAACTACTGCTGTCAACAAAGAAATGCAGGAGGGTTCTGGGAAGAGAATATCCACCTACCACTATCCAATTCAGCCATGCACATGCAGAGTAGTAGGGGCACTGCTGCCCGTATTCCTCCTCTCTGTACAAGCAGGAAGACTGACTGCCTGGCCTACTCTGGCACTGGATAAAGTTTGAACTGCTGCAGAACTGGGAATCAAGATGCTTCTGGCAGGTAATGTGCTGAGCAAAACACTGGGAACCGCACAGGTAAATGGCTCATGCCACTGACATCACCTCACTTGTGACAACACCTCCCTTCTGCTCCCAGCAAACAAGGAGAGATCTCAAAGTGAACTCACATGTGCATCAGAAAGTAGGAACCATGATAGCAACCAAGCAGTATCTATTTGTTAGTTAAATCTTCCTGTACAGCTACCCTTAAGACTGCATCTAAGATTTGGCTCCACAGTAGCTGTTCACAGTGCAGATCAACCGTTCCTCTCATTTCTACCTGTTATTTTGCCCCTGTATAAACCCCCAGGGTTTTTATCTTTTTCTTTAGACCTTGGAAACTCGACCAAGCCCAAAGAGGAGAAGATAACCCATTTGGTATCACAGCAGCACTCTGACAGGGCAGCAACTGACAACAAAGCCCCTGAGATTGTCCTGCTCTGATCAAGCCAAACTATTTCTGATGGCCTTAGAATTAACTTCAACAACAACCGGAAACAAGGACATCGCTGCAGAAACCCCCAGCACTCACAGGGATCCACCAGGGATGGAAGAAGCACAGCAGGGCTGCAGACTTTCCCTCTGCTTCCTGGTCCTTCAGTGCGCACCAAAATGGAAAGAACAGTGCCAGCTGCCACGGGAGACTTTTTGAAAGTCAGGGTATTACACAACTGAACAGCTAAATCAGGATAGGGATTCCCAAGCTAGTCCATTTGCCTCTGGTCTTCAGTTCTTACATTGCTTTGCCCCATCTAGACAGTAACCAGGCTTTCAATTGAGTTTTGTTGCAGCAGACACCAGCTGATCCATCATTTTATTAATAGCATAATTACAATGTAAGTATTTTATTCCATGTTGTGTGTAGGAGGCTTCATTATGCCTTGGATTCTTCATGTGTACATACTTTTTAAATACGGTTCTGTTAAGGCAAATGTATCAGTTCCAGCTTTTTCAATATTTTTTAATGTTCTCAGTATTTTCCCAATTGCTGATAAAGAATTAATTCTGGGCCAATTTATTCCATGAATAAAATTCACAAAATATAATTCTTCTCTAATGGAGTCATACAAAAGGATGCAGTAAGAATTTAATTAAAAATGAAATTCTACAACCTGATTAAATCTTCCATGGTGCAGAGTTCTGAGGCAGATACTGGGGCAGATGCTGGCTACTTATGGACAGCATTTTCAAAAACATTCCCTTTTAACTTCTCTCCTAAGTCATCATCATCTTTTCAGCACCCAGTGGAAGGACCATATAAACAGAAGACCAGTTTCAGCTTCAGTGGATCTACAGGAAGTTATTGTTTATATGTTTTTTTATATTGGAGCTTCTTTCAATAATGCCACTTATAACTTTGGCTACATTAGCAGTCTCTCTTAAAGGCTTTATTTTTATTTGGCAGTATTCATAGTTACATCTAAAAACCTTTGAGAGAGGCACTCATACATTTCAAACAGAAATGCTGAAATACAAATCTGCTTTTCATGGCAATGAGATGTGATGGATGGTACTTTCACATTCAACCCCTCTGTCACTAGTAGTTCCAGAGTTTCTTAAAATACACCACACAACCTTGTTACACTACAGCATATTAATTACAGCACAGTATGCCTGGCTCAGAGTGATGCTTACTGCCCTTGGAGGCAATGAATAAATTGTTTAAAGAGTGTGGAAACTGGTCCTTGTGGAAAACTCTTCAAGCCAAGGCTGATGAGGGATCTAAGGAATGTGAGGGGGAAAACAGCCAGGTACCTAAGGCATGAGCTCAGTACATGACATTTAAAAAGTCATGGAAGTATCACATGTCATAACAGACTCAATGGCACACAGATATATTAGAGGTTGAGAACTGCTGCAAAGGAGAAGAATCTGCTCAGCCAGGTTTTGGAAACCAAATTGATTTCAAAACCCAAAAATGGATAGATGGAATCAAAAGGCTTCAAAGGAACAACCCTAAAGTGTAAAACTTCTGTGGTGAATGTCATGGTCTGAAGCAAATGCCAGATGCAAGCTGAGTTATAAAACACCTTCTGGTAGCCAGAAGGTGTTCAAAAGTGGATGTAAATGTATATTGAGGTTGTTATGTCTAGGATGTCCAAATAGGTGAGCATGACCAAATCCATTGCCATCTTTCAGGAGAAAAAAGTAAAAGACAGAAATGCAGCATATGTGAATCCAGGTACACGTTTTGCTGACCTCAACTATCAGCTTCACTCACTTCAGAAGGGAGGCACTCACTAGCCTGGGAAAACGGTCCCTTAATATGCCATGCTCAAAAGGGTATTGGTCACACAGTTGTAAAGAACACATGACTTCTCAGTTGATGAAAACCATGCTAACATCAGTCAACAGAAGGGGAAAGGGAAAGAGAAAAGGGAAAGGGAAAAGGAGAAAGTGGGAAGGAAAAAAGGAAATGGGAAAAGGCAAGCATAAGAAGTTTCTCAGCATTCATATAACATTTTGCTGGCAGATCTGAATACTAATTGAAACATAACCAAATGCACAAAATCTAGAGTAGTGCAGAACTAATCAATAATTTGAGGATAGGCAGTAGCTTTTTCTGTGTCTACTTGAAATATGAAAATAATTGTATTTGGATAGTGAAGAGTTTTAAAATTCCCAAATGACTGCAACATAACATGCCTTGTGTACCATTTTCTGTATACTGATCTTCAATATCTACAATTTGCATTATAATAGCACTGATCTGAAGAAATACCACAACATGGGTGCACAGAAATATTGCTGAAAGATTTTTGTTACTGGTGCATACAGAGGAATCATAGATGAAGACAATACAATACTCCATAGTATGGATTTCTAAAGAAGCCACAGTTTGATTTACAGAGACAACACTGGGATTTGACAGGACATGAATGTAATTGTTCCTGGAGATAATGGGAGAAGAAACAAGAGGAAGAAAATTCCAAAGAAAATAATTTTCAACTCTGATACAATAAACATGCCACTGTCTGAATGGAGCCCACTAATTTCAGTGCTTGGAACTTGTAAAGGAAGCCCTCTTGCTGCTAGCAGCAGTGCCACAGAGCATGGGTTAGGTGGGAAGCACAGCATGCCAGTCCAGCATTTTACTGACTTCTAGCAAGGTCTTGCTGCCAGGTGAGCAATAAAAGATAATCATCTCTGAATGATCCACAAAATAAGGTTTTCAGAGTATAACCTGTTAACTTGGCCCTATTCAAGTGAAGATACTGTAAGTTTTATATCTGGAAATTGTCACAACTAGAGAACCCATCTGAATGATTAATGAAAAAATAATATAAAACGTCTTATTACCCTCTAAAATGTCAGTAACATGAATATTTCATATTGTCCCCACTCAGTTCTAGTTAAAGGATAGACCAGAGAAACAGCAACCTGCATAATAATTCCCAGTGCACATATTTGTTCTGTGACATTCACAGCTGACATTAAGATCTCATTGTGTCTCACAGCCTTAGCAATCTAAAATTACAGTATCCATTCCGTTTTAATTTTAATTTACATAGAGTATTAGACCTCAAAAAAATTCTCTGAGTTTGCTAATAGGCTGGGACAACTTGAAGAAGGCTTACTTTGTTACTTTGTATTTCTGAACTGCACAGTTCAAACAGACCAATCCAGACTTACATGCAAGAAAACAGCATACAAATCTGGGGTTACAACTTCAAACTTAATGAAACTCTCTCACTGAGGCATGCAAATAAATAATAGCTCCCTGAAAACTGTTACAGCACTTAGAATTAAAATAACTATTTATAGCATGATGAATACTTTATGTAAATATAGTTTTCTCCTAGTCCTTAAATAATTAAAAGAGCTTTATTTTAACCTAATAATTTAATTACAAAAAGGTTGCACTGAAAAAGGGCAAAACATAATGTTTGTTGTCTTTCTTATTACAAAGTATTGTTTTCTCTGTTCATTGAATCTTGCCCTCCAAGCCCAGCATTCCCTTCCACAAGTGCTTTACAATGCAACAGATTGCAGCATTGTTTAAAACAGCATGACTGAGTGCAAGGCTGAGCAGACTGAAGAAGACAAAGTTTGCAAACTTTTCATTGATAGAAGAAAGGTCAAAATACAACATCCACATGGTGAACTTCTGTTCTACCATGGAAGCAAGTACTTGGATCCCAACTATGAGTTGGAGTCGAACTTTTATAACAAAGTCCTCACAAGAGTCTCCCAGCAGGTTTGGGGGTTTTTTTGGGGGTTTTTTGGGGTTTTTTTTAGTGGGTTTTTTTGTTGTTTTTTGTTTGTTTGTTTGTTTTTATATAATAAGATTTGAGTGAAAAATATTTGAGTGATTTTTTTTTCTATTTGCCAAAAGACAGTAAATTTATTAATGGTGGTTTAATAATAATCACAAGAACAACCTCTCCCATGCTGGGTGGCAGGCTGCAATTCCAACTGAATTATCCTTTCTCTGGGAAATATCCGGGTTTCCCAAATTTCTAACCTCACTGGCTACCCGATGCACTGACGTGAGTTCGACTCTACAATACAGAATGATTCTGCGTCGATTCCCTGGGTGGGATGTGACAAACTGTCCCCGCTCTGCAGGGGACAGTGCCACACTCGGGGCGACAGTCCCACTCCAGGCTCTCCCCTCTCTACTCTACAGGTGACACAATAAAGGCAGCAACTTGATGGCGCTGTTTGTGCCGGTGCTATCTACCTTCGGCCTAAAAGGCTCTCACCCCCACCTGGCGGTGCCCTGCCAGGTGACGGAAGAGGAGCCGCAGCCGGGCTGCGCCGGAACTGCCGATCGCGGCGGCAGCAGCGGGCGGGCGGCTCCCGGCGCTGCCGGCCCGGGCGGCTCCGGCGGGAGCGCCGCGCATTCCCGGGGTCTGAAGCAAGGACGAGCTCAGCGCGCTGTGCAGTACGGGCTACCCCGCAGCTCTCACCACTGCACCCGCACCTACCCGGGCTGCTGGGGCTCCCAGCCCGTACCCTGGGGATGGGTTAATGCCGGGAGCCGGTGGGATCCTGCTGCCACCTGCTGTCACCGTGTCACACACACAGGAGCCCCACATACCGTGCCAGGGCAGCCCACAGCTGCAGGGAATGAGAATTGCTTGAGGAAAGAAAAGAATGGTGATCACTGTACGAGTTGAGGTTAGATTATGAGGAATTCTCCTCCTTTCCTGCTTCATAAATGAACCTAATTTGTGCTTTACTGACTTTTCACATTAACACTCAAAATTTCAAAGGGATGATTTGGGCAATCTTACATGAACATTATTTTGCTGAACAAATAAACTTGTGTCTTTGTATGCACAGTCTTTGAAAAACCTTGCCTTTCTTCCTACAGAAACTTGTACTTATGGCCCAACCTTCAACACACATACATCAGCCTGCTTCAGTGCCTGACAGCAGAGAGAAGCGTGAGATGGGCTGAGCATAGTCACAACAGGCAGAAGCCAGAGAAAGGCATAGGGAAGCACGAGCCAAAGAAGCAGCAGGAAGGGCATCCAGGGACTGTGTCTTTAAGCTGTTGTTTTATTTATTTTCCTAGTATTTTCCTAGCCAATGTAAAGCCCAGGTAACAGCTAAAAGTTAGAGTTTAGCCCCACATAGCTCTGGGTGCCACCAAGCAGGAGCAGCCAAGGCTGGCTGGCCTGTGGCTCAGGGAGATGCCAGCCAAGAGCATCCTTTGAGGCTTGTTTGACACCACAGCCTTGCCAGGCTTAAAGTCTAAGCATTTGTAACTTTCATTTAAATGAAATTAATATATGTCAAAACCTGCAAATACAGTCATAAGCATTCTATCTTATTTGCAGTATTGAATTTCTGCCCTTAAAAGTAACCACAGGCAATGGGCTGCTAAGAGATGATTAAGAATGTCACAGTGCCTGCTACAGCCACAGGACTGCACCAGGAATAAATGGCTTTATGGAAAAAGACATCTGGGACTCTGCCATGGGAAACCTGGTCTGACTGTGTGTGAAGGGTGTGTAGGAGCAAGGCACCCATGCGCTCCCTGGAGCTGCTGCTGTGAAGGGGCCTCAGTACCAGCAGTAAAAGTCTCTGGCATTTGAAATGTGACAGCCAGAGAATCTCATTAGTCAGATTGGGAAATTTTCTTAACAGGCTTTTGTTCCCCCAGTGTATACAGCTCACTAGTCCTCTCATTGTCCATCTCTGAAAGACCCTCACAAAGTGGAAAAATTGGAAAAACATACCACTAGAATAGGTTTTATGGCTCCTAACCAAGCTGATGGTACTCTGCTGCTCTAGATCGTCAGGTCAACATCAAAATGTTTTGCACTCCATCCAAGGTGTCCCTACAACCTTGGTCAGCAGCCCTGTCTTATTCCAGGTGGTGAAAAGAACAGAGACTGGCTTCCCTCCTTCTCTAGGGCTAGAAGGACAGCTGGCAGTAAGTACCCTGTTTTTCTATTTTTGTGTCCCACAGCATGCCCAGCCATATCACGAGGCTTTGCAACCACGAGACAGATTGCCTGACAGCTGTTCTTTGGGTGCTGATTTCCCTAAACTACTGCCATAAAGTATCCCAGGCTCCCTTGGGTTTCACCTGCTGCTCAATCCATTCATTTCCCCAGAGAAGAAGGGTGTTACAGTGATCATTAACTTCCATGCAAATGTCCTTTCTTTTGCAGGGTCTCTGCAGATTCCTCCTGTTGTAATGATATTAGGAAGCATCCCAGACATCCCCTGCTTCACAGTAATACTAGAAGTGCTTCTCCTCTATCAGAGATAGAAACCAGCCCTGCTGCAAGAAAGATCACTGCATGTGATCAAGAATGGGTGAGCACTCTTCAGCTAAACTGAGGTCTCCATGGCTCATGCAGGAGCAAGAAGTGAAGTGGTTTTGTCTGAGTTCATTGACCCAGCAGACTGGCTGGGCTGGTTAAAGGCTCTTGGAATTATCATCTCTAAAGAGCTACTTCTCTTGGAGAAGGTGAGAAGCCTGTGCTGAAAATTTCCTCCCTTTCAGAAAGAAAAATGTTAGCAGTACACTAAAAGCATAATTTTCTTTATGGACAAAATGCATTATCTGAATCTGGTGGTCTGAATCATAGGTTGCTAAGTGTTCTTGGCATTCCTATCTGTGGGTACAGCTCCATGCTTGAATTACAGTGTTTTTCACTGTCAAGGATACCTGGGGGTGGGGGGGGGGGGGGGGGGGGGGGGCTGGAGTGGGGCAGTAGTCACAGTGGGAAAATAGCACTCTAAGACATGATTATGCCTTGCACATTTTGTGGAACATGCATTGAGCTACATTGCTACTTTTCAGTGGGAGGCCTCCAAACCAATCTGCCTTTCATATACAGAGCCTTCTGCATAACTCAAACCAAATCTGAAATGCAAATACCTGAAATAGGATTTATATAAAATAGTAGCATAGGCATTTCTAATTTGAATATCTCTGAAACAGGAAGAGCTAAATATAGAGGTCTGGATATAGCTTTTAAACTTAAAATCCTGTTTCAGATGCTAGACATAAATACCCTTCCATATCAGTAATGCATTTTATGCAAAGCCAGTGATTTGATAACACTCATTAAGAAGAACTGTCATTTCATGTTATAAGTGATGACACAGAACCAATTTATGTCACCTTATAAAAAAAAATTTATTAATTTAGAAAGCAAGCGATACGGGCAAATGCAGCGCTGGGCGGCCGGGGAGTCTCCGCTCCACCAACGGCTCACAACGGGTTCCTTGTTTCAGTCCTTCCTTTATACTGTATCTGTGCCTGTGGCCTTATCAGGAGTACTCTGCGCATGCATTTTATGTTGCTAGGGGGTCTTTTTCTGCCTTCTGGTAGTCGCCTGGAGGAAGGTTGGTAGTCTTCCTCTTTTACCCTCCTGGAACTTGGATACAGTTACGCAAACATCCAAACCCACAATTTCCTTGTTGTTTTATCAAGCATGTTAAGCAAGCCTTGCCCTTGATTCGCATGTTTCAGCATGACTCAGTTCAGTGAACAAACCAGATATTTATCCATCACATTTCACATTAAGAATGAAGTAGTCAAAACAACCATTATGTTCCCTTCTCCTCAATAATTCTGCAAGATCTGTGGGAGCAGGACTAGGCCTATGCTGATTCTAGATCAATATTTGCATGGTGAGAAAAGAACCTGTGAGATCAGAGGGAAAAAACAAGATGACCCATTTTTGAAGCATTAGAGACATGCTCGGCTAAAGCAAATGCAGGAGAATCATTCCCAGTGGCAGTCAATGAAATTCAGGGCTGGTGCTCCCTACTTTGAGCAGGTTAGTGTACAGAAGCACATGTAGAAATTTTCTCAAATCCAGTTTAAACCTAGTTTAAACCCCTTTCACTTATCTGGCAAGTCCTAGACCAAAGATACTTATTCCCTTCTTTGTCAGATAACCCCATCAGCCCCGAGCAGATTAGGCTTGGCAGAGTGAGTCCCATGGTCTGAGTACCAACCCTGACACCATTGCTTTTACCAACCCTGACTACGACACCATTGCTTTATCCATTTGTTGACCTACCAGATTTGTCTGGCGATTTCACATTAGCTGTAGTCATGCAGAGGTCATACTCATTTATGACTATATTTCACACAGACATTGGCTGAGATGGATAAAAACTTTCCATTACAGCTGATGCAGAAGGGAAACACCTGTCAGAACGACTTTATGAAAGGCAGGTCCTGCTAGAACAAACCTTTCTCCTCCTGTGACATGGGGACCCACTCAGCAAATGAAGGAATGGCTGAGGATGTTGTATATCTGGACTCACTCAGTCTCCTGTCCCAAGTAACAATTGACTGGACAAGAGGAAATGGCTTCAAGTTGCACCAGAGAAGGCTTAGCATACTGGGAAAAGTTTCTCCACTTAAAAGGTAGTCAGGCATTGGAACCAGCTGAGCAGGGCATGGGTGGAGTCACAATCCCTGGGGGGATTTAAAAGAGGTGTGAATATGGCACTTGGGGACGGGGCTCACTAATGGCCTTGGCAGTGCTGGCAGAATGGCTGGACTTGATGCTCTTAAAGGTCTTTTACAACCTAAATGACTTTATGATTCTATCTAACCACACAGGATGAATCCTGACTGGAGTTTTCCAAAGCACTCTGTGTAGTGACAGTGAGTCTTCGATCCTCCTTTGTGAACTGCCCTGTGAAGAGCTAGAGTGGAATAAGTGTTGCCAAAATAATTCTATAATGCTGTGAATGGCTCTAAAAGCTACTCACATACTGAGCTAAGTTAATTTCTCCTGTACCTGACCTGTAGTTGAGGAATTATGATTACTGGACTGGGAATAGCTTGTTTATTTGATCTATAAAATATTGTTGCTTAAACAGCACAATGAGTTCCTATAACTTGAGTTCTCTTTCCTCTAAAAGGTTTTCTTTCTAACTGGAGTTATTGATCACTTTGACTTTAGACAGGAAATTATCACTGTAGTAGCAATCACCAAAATAATCTTCAGTCCTAAGACATTATTCCTTGACATTTCACTGATTTCGGTTTTTTGAACCAAGAATGTTGTTAAATTATTGTCTGATAAAAAGCATTTCAACATGCAATGTATTTTACATTTGTCATTTTGATCTTGTTATAGATGAGTAAGGTGATATCTGACTCTCACAATTAAAGCGCAAATATTATGTATATGTTAAGAGAAGTTCTGTAGATGTATAGATGTTATGTTTCTCCTCCCCTTGCATTGTTATCACGGGATGGCCTGGGTAGTCGGGGCATTTGGGAGAGTTGGCTCATTACTATAGCAACACCTGACCGCCAAGCAAGATGTGAGAAAGTGATCTCCACCACTAACAGTGAAGAAGGAGTCAACTGACAAAGCTTTGTGATGGACCAAAAGGGTTAAAAGGCGGAACATCCATTGTGTGGATGAGCACACAGTAATAGAATCCTTTGCTTCTGGCATGCTGTATTATTTTATCTATTCATTCTTGTGTTGTATTTTTTATTGAGGTTTTAATAAACTTTCTAATTTTTTTGAAGGGAGTATAATTTCTCACAAATGGGGGCTCTTTCCAGGATATACAGCTCACCCCAATGACCCTAGGAGTTTTCAAAAGAATTGCACTGCACCACAAGTTTGGCAGAGTCCATTGAACCTTCCCAGGACGACCTGTGATTGCAGTTTGGAGCTCCAAAGAAACCAGGAGACTGGATAAAGAAAAAAGGTGAAAGGGAGGTGAGTACCATCTTACTGATTTACTAAAATATGAATATCAATCTAATATCAATATCCAACTGAGACAGACAAAAACTGTCTAACAGTTTGAAGTTATAACGTGTATGCTTATTGCAACGGCCGGGCAGTACGTGGGATAATTCCCTAATGCGCACTGCAAAAATCACAGGTATTACAAAGCCTTTTTATTTACAGAAGTCTTGAACACACAAAATATAAATGCATATTCATATTCCTGTCACTTCCTCTGCTCTGCTTTGTACACTATTTGACAAAAAAGCTATTAAGCATGCATAGTTTTGTTCCCTGAAATGAGTTGGGGATCCATTTTGGGGAGGGGTCTCCAAAATGAGGAAGTAAAATAAGCCTTCCTATTTCTGGCCTTTCTACCTTTCCAATCCATACGTGACAACTGAATTTTTGTAGTTTTCCTGTGTCCAGTGGATTCCTTAAGTATGGGAAGTCTGCAACTGTTTTTGTGTCCTTGAAATCTGTTTCTCACATTCTTTTTTTCATGATAGGCACAGCTACCCGAACATAAAGTTGACAAGCAATGAGTTAATAGATCCTGGATACCTTATCTAAGATTTGGCTACTATTAACTATGAACAAAGCCTATTTACCTACTTTTACTAACTCAGCAACATCTAATTTAACTATCATCTTAACTTCCCTAACATTTTTAATTCTTGAAAATTAATGTCTCATTACCATCCTTCTGTTTTTGGCCTGATTGTAATTGGTGTCAGCTTCAAACACATAATACATGGGACCGGTCTTGGTCTGTTGAAGCTTCAGGGTATTGGACGATTAGAAGGAAAAAAACAGCAGGACTCACGTACAGAAGAAAACGGGGCCTCCATGGACAAGGACCCTGTGGCTGGCGCTACATGTGAGATTGAAGAATTTGTGGGGACTTGGGTGCGGGGCAGCTGCCAAAGGGTTTGTAGCAGGTTTGCCCATCAGGGAAGACCGTACTTGTATCAGGGCAGGGAGCCACAGTGGGTTTCTCAGCCTGTTGAGAAGGATAAAAGTTTGACAAGAAAGTTTAACAGATATGTATGCCTGGCAGAAAGCTCTCTGAATGTAGAACCTGACAACAAAATAGAGATGGAAGCAAGTTTTGATATAGAAGAATAATATATGTGTAAATTGAGATTTGCTGAGCCAGTCTTAATGGACAACTAAGAAAGCAAAGGGTATGTTGAGCTGGAAAGAGATTTTATGACTTAGAGCAAAGGATAAGCTGATCACAAACCAAGCAGAAAGATACCACAGGCAATCAAGACATATCAACATGGTAAGTAGAAAAAAGGTTTAAGAATTTTCCACTGCAAGAAAACTGAAGAATAACTTCAAGCTTAAACTGTAACACACTAACTCATGTGATTGGATAATATTAAGCATAATGTGGTAACAATGGTAGTTATGATAAGCTGTAGGTAATAGTAAAGGCATTGATTGCTTGATTATGCATTAAGATGCACAGCAAAGAAAAATATATAATGCATTGTAACAAAATTAAAGGGTCTTCAGACTTGTCAACAGCTGTAGCTGACAGCTGTATGCATGGCTCTGTGACCCACAACCCTGGACTGCTGTAACATCTAGGATACAATAAACTGCATTTTGTAGAGCCGCCTGAAGGCCTGCATGTCTCGTCTCAGGCTCTTACTCCAGCCCGCCTGCACAAAGGGAGCTGGTGTACGGCTGCACATTGTGTGGCGGCTCACGCGGCGCTCAGAGCAGGGGCAGCTTCTGGTGTGCAGTCAGCACTCTAATTTCCAAAGCCAGCCGAAGCCGGGCTGGGAGTGGGGCAGCCACTGAAGGGTTTGAAGTGGGGCTGCCCATAGGGGAGACTGTGCTCGGAGCGGGGTGAGGCTGCAGCTGAGTGGAGCCAGGCCAGATGGAGAGCAGAGTGCAACTTTGGGACCAGAGCATTGAACCAAGGAGCAGAGGAATGGCAGGGACCAATCCAGTGATACGGAAGTCCCTGGATCATAGAT
>QUSF01000102.1:974265-1066370 GCA_003676055.1 Chloebia gouldiae | reverse complement strand
TTCCTACCTCCTTGGACAGGGATCACCCAAGTTTGGGTAATCAGGCCATTTGCAGTTTGTCACTTCTCCCCAGTCTGTGGCTAAAGAGGGGAATTACAGGATGGGCAAAGTGGCTTGGGCTGCAATTCTGCTTTGCAGATGAGAAGGAGCTTCCCTGGAGTACCTGCAAACACACTGGGAATGCTGGTGAGTGGCTCGAAAAGCCAGGCAGGTACTGAAATCGGCTCCTGCTCGAATACGCAAGGAGTTCACTGAATCTGAGCACCATTGCCATGCTGAAAGGCCGGGGATGCTCTGCTGAGGAGCACTTCAGGTGCCTGCTGAAGCTGCCCAGGCTGCAGCTTTGATGGAGTGGCAACAGCAGGAGACAGCAAGACCTGACCAGCTCCGCTGTTACTGAGCATTTTAGACTTTCTGTGCTGGAGCCTGACCAGCTCCCCTGTTGGAACACTGGTTACTGAGAATTTTAGACTTTCTGTGCTGACAGGCACTGGCCCCCAAGAGAACACTGTATTTGACCTGAGGCCGTGGAGAAGGCTTCCAAAATGGAATGATAGAACTGGGATTATGGGTGTGGAATTTCAATAGAAGTGATATCACAGGGTGGAAAACTCAGAGTTTAAGGGGTTAGAATATAGTAATATATATATAAAGCAAGATGGAGGTTTTAGGGTGGTGGCTGGTCCTTCTTCTTCCTCACCTTGCTCTCTATGGGTTTGGATGGTTTTGGTAACTGGATAAAAAAGTCTGCACTGGGGGCACGGGTTGTTGGTTATTGGGTTAAAAGTAAAAATAATTTAGGTGTCATTTCTTAATTGTACAGTTTGTGCTTAAAAGGCCTTATAGAGAGAGGGCTCCGTTTTTACTTTGTTAGAGAGAAGTACTGTAGGACTCAGAGTTTGTGAGAAGGTAACATAGATAAGAACTAATAAACATCTGAGTCCCAGCAAGAAATTCCATCTCAAGCATTTAATCCCAACCCTGGCAAAAAAGAAGCAAAGACTCTGCACTCCCCTGCAGCCCTGGTGTCATTCATAAGCCAGACTTGACCCAGACACACATCAGAGGTCAAACATTGTCAGCTCCTCTCAGCTCTGAAGAAGAAGGACTAGCCTCTGCTTTAAAACTTCTATCTTGCTCTATATATATTACTATAGTCCAGATATTACTATATTCTAAAACCCCAACTTCTAAGTTTTCTACCTTGTGATATTACACACTTCTAATCAAACCATATGCCATACATTACGAGTGTATGTGCTATTAATCAATTTTGGAAGTTTTCTCTTTGGTTTCAGGTTAAACGTAGGTTTCAGGTTAAACGTCATGCTCTCTTGGGGGTCGGAGTCTGTCACACAGAAAGTCTAAAATTCTCAGCCTCCAGAACTCCAACACTTGAACAGGAGCAGAGCACAGAAAGCTCTGTTTCCAGAGGCAAACACCCGGCTCATGGATCAGTCCCCCTGGCTGTGAGCCAGAACAAACCCCTCTAGGCAGGCCTGGCAGACAAGCAGGATGTCTCAAGGTAAGCTCAGTGCAGTTTTTATTCCTGTGCTCATAAATACCCCTTGATAATGCTGATTTCTCTACGAAGTACATATTATCAAGAGTTTCAAGAAGTCTCACAGCAGTGCCCATGTTTCACACCACTGCAGGGCATATGCAGGACCAGAGGACCCTTTTCCATCCTCCCCAGCCCTTATTTTTCTTAGCAATGACAATTTACATCACTACCCACCACCTTTTTTTCAGTTTCCTTCCTTACCTTTATTATTCTTATTTCATGTTATGTTTATATTTGCATTTTTTTTACCTTTGAGCCTTCCCTTCCCTCCCTATTGCCTAGTTTGCAATATTGCAAATTTGTATATAGTAAACTGCACAGTTTAAAAGCTGATGAGGTGGTAGGGGCTGACTGGGAACAGGACCTCCTGATGGCAGTGGTTACCAGGTTTTTCCTATATTTAGGAAAAGATGTAACCGTGGAACTATGTGAGGGGATAGTCAGCAAACCTACAGCTCTGCTGTGAAATATGTGCACAGACGTAAGCACCAGCCTGTGACTGAGTTTCCCACACATCACCCTGTGCAGGAGAACTTGCTGGAGACACCAGAACTCTTCCCTTTTTTAATGATTCATGCAAATACAGACACTGACATGAGGAGAGAGAGCTCAAGGTTTGAACTGGGGGCCTGGGTAGTCACTGAGCAATTTCTAGATAAAAATAAACATATTTCCCAACACTGAAAAAGGATCATCCAGAAGAGGTGAGTGGCCACTCCACCCAGCTTTTCATTCCTGTGTTTGCAGCTTCTTTTGGAGATGCTATTTTCCATTTTTTTTCATTTCTTTTAGATTAGAGACTAGTTGAACTTGGTGAACTAGCACTGGATAAAAAGGTAGGGGGAAAATGAAGATGAACAAGGAGAGGGATGGCTGTGATCCTGAAGTCCTGAGTATTTTGATATTGGGTTTTCCCTTGCTAAGCTATAACTCAGAGAACCAGTGCTGCAGGGTAATCCCTCCAAATACAAAAAAAGGCCATAATGCACCCATTTAATCTTACAGCCTTGCACAAAAGGGGTTTTATGTGCAGGGAGGATAATTATGGGTAAGGAAGAGGTCAGCGTAGATGATGGGACTAAGCTGTAAACACACCTGATTGAGGCATTTATCTTCCTGCTTTAAGTGCACAAAACACTATTTTTCACTTGGATTCCTTTGTCCAACACCTCCCTGGTTCAGCAGGATGTGAGCCCACATGCTCCAGGCCAACAGAGCACCATCACTCATGGCAAGTGCACCCCTGAGACGTTTCCGCAGCTTCAAATGTGGGTGAGCAGCAGCAGGTGTAAGGTTGCCCAAACATCCATGTGCCAGGGCTCCCAGGGTGCCATTCCATCCAGCTCCTTCCTGTTCTGCAGTGAGGATGGATATTGCTCAGGACACAGCCCTCAGTGGCTTGGGGAAGTATTGTAAATGCAGGCAAACCCAGTAGGAAGAAATGATGATGTCCGACTCCAGTTCAGAAGGCTGAATGATTTTTTTATTGTAACTATGCTAAAATACATTAATATACTATATAAAGGAAGATACTAAAGCTACAAACCTACTTTCTCTACCATATCTAACTCACAGCTTGTGACCCTCTCACGAGAGTCCAGCCACAGGTGTGTTGGATTGGCCATTAGGCTCAAACAATCCTCACCAGAATCCAATCAAGCAATCACTCCGGGTAAACAATTCTCCAAACACATTCCACATGGGAAAAACAAGGAGCAGAAATAGAAATTGTTTTCTCTTCCATTTCTCTCTGTACACCTCTATGAAAAATCCTGAGAGTGAGAGAAATGTGCTTGCCACAGGGAAGCTCTCCTGGTGACATCAACTCTCCGACTGATGCATGAGCAGAGGGTCTGTGCCCTGGAGCTCCTCACATAAATCACCACAGCTCTGCTGAGCCCAGGTGTCCTGGGGCCTGGCCCTAAACACTGGGCTTGTACAACTTCTTCTGGCTGTCTTGGAATGATTTGTGCCTTTTGAAGATGCAGAAGAGACTCCAGCCTGAGCCAGGGCCACTGACCTGTTACTGGGGTTGATACGTGATAAATGACAGTGAAGAAGGAAGGGCAGCTACTTTGACTTTCACATATGTCTTCAGTAAACAAGGGGTGAAGGCAAACACACATTCTGCTATTTTAACCTGCTATTAACTTTTCAGTTTGAATTTCCAGCACTTGTTACAGCCTTTTTCTGGAATAATTTCCCACCCCAGAAAGAGGCAGATGTGATGTTTTCACAGGCTGCAAGTGCTTTGTGCTTGCTTTGCCCTGCATAGGTCAGCACCTTGCTCAGGTTTTCTTGGTTTGAAAAGCCAGGTGTCTGCTAAGGAAGGCAGGAGCTTCCCTTGAAATGGAAAATGTAAACTCCCTCCCTCCAAGTTATTATAATTTTGAAATTAAGGGGCTCTCAGGCAAAGATACAGGAGTAGGAATAACAGTTTTTTGTTAGGAGAAATAAAAGTGCAGTAAAACAAAAGAACACTGACAGAGTGAGAATAGGACCTGACACCCTGTGGGTCAGGGAGGTGGCAGCAGTCCCATCCCAGGGTGGCTCAGCCCTCCTGCAGTGCCAGCTGTGCTTCTGCTGGAACAGGGATCCTGCACAAGGGGGGAGTTTTCCTCAAGCTCCAGGGCTGGGGGAGATGGGCCTGGGCTCCTCTGGGAATGCAGTGGGAAGAAAGCTGCTCCTCTGGGAATGCAGTGGGCAAAGGCTGCCATGGTGTTCCAAATTTCAGATTATATCCAGGTAGGAATGCTTGGCTCCTCCCCTGGGCAGAGCATCTCCCCATGGATGATGGAATTTTCTCAGCCATGCAGGGACACTCACTGGCCCATGAACAGAAGAGATCTCCTGGAGGGAGGATTGGCTGTGGAAGAGATAAAGAAAGCTGCCCCACCTGGTTTTAACAGGTGGCCCAATTAAGAGAAGATAACTCTAACAGATGGTGATAGAATACACACCCCCATTCCCCACCTAAGACACAGCTGGAGACCATCAGCAGGTACGACCATCAGCAGGTACAACCACAGCAAGCATTCCAACTGAGGATTTTATTTCATTTTAGTCTCCTTTAGGACCACAGTCCTGCACTGAGAGGAATGAAGGATGTCTTGCCAGGCAGAGGTGGACATTTAGGCATCACATTTGATGGGAGAGCTGAAAAAAAAAGGTGTGATCCTGCATTTGCCTACTATAGAGCACAGAAACCTGTCCAAAAAGGACTCTGGGAAGAGGAGGGGGTAGCAGGAAGCTCTCCTTCTACCCTTACCAGAGGCACCAACCCCTCCTGAGCTGGTATTTTTCTCTATGAAATAGCCGATAAAAGATTAAATTCAAGCTATCTGTTTCTATTTGTATTCTTCCTGTGTAGTCCTTTGACACATATTTTAATTCTCCCTGTTCCCCAACCTCATTTCAGCTGCTGGTGGTGGAAGGCATTTAAAGTTACAGCCATAATCCCATGGGCCACTATGAAAGAAATTATAAGAACAAAAAAGAAGGAAGAAACACTGCTGCTGCTGCTGCTGCCCAGCCCTGCGCACGGGGGGAGGCAGAGGCGCCTCAGGCCGGCCAGGGAGGGATGCAGGAGCAGGCAGGGGTGAAGGAGCTCTCGGTGCTCCTCCCTGGGCACAGGCTCTCCGATAAGCGAGCCCGCCTGCGCCGAGTCCCAGGCTGACCTGGGACTTTGGGCTCCCGCACAAATCCAGGCTCCTGTGGGAATTCTGAATGAGGCTGGGCAGGGATTTGCACGTCGGAGGTGACATGGTACAGCTGCCTTCCCCGGGGAGGCTGAGGGGGAGATAAACAGCCCGCCTGGCTCCTCGAGGCCGCTTCTCCGATTACCCAATGTTTTCCTCGGGACTCTGCTCTCCACGTCTCATTAATCCCCTCGCTGCCTGGCCCCTGGGCAGCCCTGGGGGCTGTGAACACCCATCCGAGCGCTGCATCCTGTTCCCGGGCTAACAAGGGAGTGTTTCAAAGAAACTCTGAGCGGGGCGATGCCAAGCCAGAAACCTTGCGGAGGATGTTGCAAGTCGGGCTTTGAAGGCAGGGTTTGTTTAGGGACGTCAGGTTTCAGCTGGATCCACTGATATCGGACGTGCCAACGAGAAATTCCAAGTACCAGGCAAAACTGAGTAAGATTTTCAGGATTTGGGTACCTTTGGCTGAGCAGCACATAAACATCCTGCTCTCTCCTCAGCAGGGAGGGGAGGAGAAACCACTGTGCCTTGGGGGCTCTGTCTGGGTTAAATCAGAGCTCTCAGACTTCCCCAAACATGCACAACCATCAGCACCTCTCCCTTCCCAGTGTGCCCAGCAATCACAAACCAGGGGCAGCAGAAAGCCAGCAGGGGCTCAGGATGGACTGTGTGTGTTTGAAGAGTGCAGAGCAGAACCTGGAGCTGAGCTGTGTCAGGTTCCATTGTGCTCCTCGGAGATGTCAGTCAGGCTTACTGAAGTCACCAGGAGAGCTGTAAACACACAGGGCTGCTTCATCTTTATAAAGGAATTAAAGAGTAAGAAATCCTGCTTGACAACAAGGACAATGAGAGAATGGGATATAGCCTCCTGAATTTCCAAATTCTGGCTTGGATCTGATCCTATTAAGAAGAGGGTTTCAAGAGGGCTTTAATTCTCTCTGTCCCTGCCTGCCTCTGGCCACGCTTTTCCAATAGGAGATGGGACCAGAAGGCATGCCAAGTGGGGGATGCTTTCTGGTGTGCTGCTTACAGTCAGGTCACATCACAAGTCCTGGAGGCTGTGTTGATGCTTCTAGGAGATGCAGCAGATGCATCCAGGCTTTTATCTTCCAGAGCCTCCAAATGGCTGGATTTTATTTCAATGATCTCTCAATTGCTGGTGATTACATAGAGCAGGAGAATAGACCCATTTGGATAACTCCTGCTTGGTCAAAGCCTATATTGAACCTCAATTCCTGTCTCCCTTTCCAGCACTCCATGATAAAGCTTATTTTCCAGCCAACACCTGAACACCCAGAAGTCCTCAAGAAACCAACATTAAAGCTGGAAATTATCCAAGTCCCTGTTCCTGCCAGGAGCTGAGGGCAGCACTTCTAATTGCTGCCAGCTCCCTTTACCCACCATCTCTAGGAGTGGAAGCAGAGCTCCTGCAGCGGCTCTGCCTGTGAAGGCTATCAGCTGCTAGTGGTCTCTCCAAATAGTTCCATTTAATCCCATCACTATCCATCTGCAGCTGTATTCCCCAAATCACTCTTTGGGAGCTTGATGACCTTATAAAGCATGACTGAGTTTTGTTTAAAGAAACAAAACCAGCTGTCTGCAGGGTACTTTGATCCTAAACAGTATTTTTAAGTACTGGGGCTGGGTGAAGCTACAGAAAATAATCTGCTGGTGGGTCAAATCTCTTTTTGCAGGGACTCTCCCTGTCAAACAGCACACCTGATTTTCTTGCTCAGTGTCAAATATTTGCTGTCTGTCTGAGTAGAAAGGCTATTTTCCAGCAAGCTCAAATATCTGTCTTTGCAGTGGTGCATCCTTTCACTGCTGTCTGTTCTCCCTCACACATGTACACGCACACACTCAGCTGTCCAGAGGAGCCAGACACAAAGGCAAAGTGAAAAAGCAGTAATCAAAGTTGCACACAAAGCAAAAAATGCCCCCAAATGCCATTAACTTCCAGGAAACAGTAAACCTTGAGAGTCCAGATCACCCTCGGTGAGAGCAAGCCCAGCTCCATTAGGTTCAACAGGCTCTGTTACACTTCACTGAAGTAGGTCTTTTGGGGTTTATTTGAGGTTAACTGCCCAAATCCCTGGCTTGCAGAGCTCTTTATGTCCAAGATAACAAATGCAAAGGCAAATAGGAGCTAAGAAAGAAGCTGTGCCAGCGCCTGCTTCCCTGCTCTGGCTGACTGTGTTTGCTGACAGCACAACTATGCAAAGCATTTGGCTCCACACACAGCCTGGCCATCCTGCTTTTATTCCAGCAGTCCCAAATATGACCCATTTCTCTTTTGTTTGCTCTTGGGGGCTTTGCAGAGCAGCCAGGTAGGGATATCCACAGAGCAAACATGTCTTATCAGCACTTTTCCTTGAGAAGGAGAGTGAATTATAAACAGGGCCTAGCCACCTTGGATACAAAAGCTGGGCTTTGTCTGCTCCTGGAGGATCTGCAGGGGGAAAAGGCACTGGTCAAACTGGGACAAAGCCTAATGCTGCAAGAGGCCAGAGCTGCTGCTGCCATAGAGCTGCCCCGTAGGATGGATGCTCCCAGAGCAAGTACAGTGGGACAACTGGCCATGCCACTGCTGCACCATGGTGGCGTTTTATATCACTGCCCAGCTCCAGGAACAGTAAATCCAGGTGCAGATCAGCATCAGGAAAATGTCTCAGTGCCTGGCACCTCACAACACTTCTGTATCCTGCTGTTTTCTCATGCATGAGCAAGTCTGGTCTCTATTTGCAAGTGTAGCAATTAAGCTCATGTTCAAGTGTCTGTGTGATCCAGGACTCAGAACCACGAGCCGCACAGTGAAACATCAAACCAGTCTCTTTAACACATACTTATCTCATAGATAAAAATGGCCAGATGAAGTGGAGGAAGGAAGAAGGAACTTGCCTTAAGTACTAGGAACTGGGAAAAAAGGATTTTATTAGTCATGTCCTCAGGGTTCAGCAGTAAAGCAGCTCTGATCTCAAAGGAATACACATGTTGGGTGCAAGACGCTGGGAAGCAGAAAGAGGGTGTTAGTTGGAGAGGAATGTCAGCACACATGGGATCTGATCAGTTTGTTTTGCTATGGGACAGCTTCTTCTGAGCTGGCACTCAGGCATCCCCTCCCTCCTGGGAACTCTGCTCCCCATATCAGCCAGCAGCACCCCCTGACCCAGCACAGGAATAACACACGAGCAGCTGTTCGCACGTCCTGTCCTTTACTTCCATTTTCCAAGAGGCAAATTTCCATCCCACCCCGGGTAACCCCAGCCCTTCACTTTCACCCAGCAGCTCCACACCACAGGCTGTCATTCCACATCAAAGAGGAAGCTGGGAACGTGGTGACTTCTCCCAGGAAGCAGGATGGGAATTAACTGGAGAGAGTCCAACAGGGATCAGCGAGAAGAGTAAGAAGACATGATTTATGTGGAAAGAGTGAAAGAATGAGGATTGTTTAGTCTAGAAGATGGATGATCATGACCTTCAGATTCACTCAGGACAGAGGAATGGATTCACCCTTTCCCAGAGGTTGTGGTGGATAGTAGAAGTAGTAAGAGAGAGGCTTTAAGCTGCATCAAGGAGGACTTTGGTTATGTATTAAGCAATACTTTCATGCTTTCCTATGCTTGCTCTCCAGACTTACCTGTGGAGTCTTCCTCCCTGGATATTTAAGAATGGGATTCATTGCTTAATATATAACCAATAAATTGTTTATAACCATTATTAGTTCTAAATATTGGTTTATTAACCAATAATTATTATTGGTTTATTAACCAATAAATTATTATAACAAATAAATTATTTATAACCATTTATTGGTTTATTTTCTCCTACTAGGGGCCAAGTCCCAGTCCCCCCTCCTTTTTTTTTTAATTTTTTAATTAATAGCACCAGTGCAACCCCTGCTTACCAATCTGGTTCTTGTTACGGGAGGAGTCCCCATGTGGGAAGGGGTTTGGGGATTACAGCCCATTATTATCTTGGGGCAAAACAGGCTCCTTTATGAGAAGAAAACACTCCCAATTCTCAGTTGCCTCAGGGAGATGCTGTGGTGCCTCTCTCAAGGAGAGCACAAAGCCACAGCTGGATAAGGGCTCAAGCACCTTACACTTCAGGAACATCACCATCTCCCTGGGCTCCTGCAGAGCTCCAGGGAGGATCTGAGCAGTCCTGCTTGTACCTGGGATTCCCAGGAATTTTCTACTTTCTCTCTGCTTTGAGATCACCTGCCTTCAATGTCCTTGAGGCCACTTACAGCTATTTCCACTTCCAAGAGAAGCAGCTGCTCAGTGAGGATGAGGCAGGGAGCACCATCCCATTTAGTCACTCCAAATAAACTCTCCTTCCCTGTAATCCCCAGAACCATGGGGGATGCAGAGCCACACTTGCTGGTCTTGCCCCTGCCAAAATTGCCTGAGAGATTACAGTTAGCCAAGGCCCTACTGGATTTTTTTTGTCTGGTGAACAGCTATCATCACGTTATATATCAATTTATGATCATATCTATACCCTATATGCCATAGTAGCACTTCCTAAGACTCTGAGGATGCTGCTACCTCTTCTTCTTCTCCTAGTGGGCAAGGTCCAGTGGTTTGGGATAGCTCTTTCTTTTGGCAACGAGATTTTCCACCCCCTGCCACATCAGACACCCTCATTTCCTGCTCCTCCCGTTTTATCCACAGGTCACAACAGGCGATGACCACAAATTCTGTCCAAGTCCCAGAGTCCTGGGAAGAGATCTGTTATAGCAGGGACTATATAAAATCAGCCCCTGATGGGAAACACAGAAAAGATAAAGCTTTTGCAGGGTAAGCTGGTGGGATCCTATTAAAGTGTAAAACAGTGTTCACCATCCATTATTCCCCAGTGGCACCCAGATCTAACCCAGGCTGCAGCCCACCTCAGGCCATGGCATTGGTTATTCAGGGGCTGCAGAGGCCCTGGAAGCCACAAACCAACATTTTTCTGATTTGGGGTTGGTTTCTGGAGCCGTGGACACAGAGGGAAAGACATAATGAGCGCTGCCCTTGTGCCTCAGCAGGAGATGTGCTATCTGAGGACTGCACAGGGACAGAAGAGTCTCTGTCCTCATCTGCGACAGAGGAATTCCCAAGGGATGCTCTCATGGAGGGAAGGCAGCTGGGCAGATGGTGGGAAGGGAAGGAGGAGCAGGGGATGGCAGAACAATAGTTATTTATCTTGATTTGAAAACCCAAAATTTCTAGTTTGTTTATCCTGCTCCTGTGGAGGGAGCACAGATTCCCAGAAAAAGTGTCTGGGAAAAAGAGGCTCCCATGTCCTTCAACCATTCAAAGAATAGGACTACAGTGTTTATTTGAATAAAAAAAAACCAAAACAAAACAACAAAAAACAAACAAAACCAAAAAACAAAGCCAAGCAGCAGCCCCAGTCCTGCCCACATGGATGCTGGCACTGCTTGTCTGCATCACAGATGGGTTTGGGTTGGAAGAACCTTAAAGCCCATCCTATTCCACCCCCTGCCACAGGCAGGGACACCTCCCCATATCCCAAGTTGCTCCAAGCCCTGTCCAACCTGGCCTTGGACACTTCCAGAGATCCAGGGGCAGCCACAGCTTCTCTGGGTCTCACCACCCTCACAATAAAATCTTCAAGTCTCCCCTGGTCCCAGAGCAAGTCTAGGTCCCTCCATCTTTTACTCACCACCACAAGATTTTACAGGGAGGCTGGAAACCAATGAATAAGTACCTTAAGTGACAATCTCGGTGGTTCAATTCATGTAAATCCACAATTTCAGTGTTAAAGGGGGAATCTCTCCTCAGCCACTCAGTCATTTGCATGAATCCTTTCCCTTTTCAGAGCAGCTCACCCTGGTCTCCAGGCTGACAGCCTGTCTCAGGAGCTGCCCACACTCTGAAGGTGTGAGACACACCAAGTGGTGAAAGCAAGATGAAGGTGGTGAAAGGGAGAAGTCTATTAACAAAAATCACACAAGTGCTAGAATAAGATATACAAGGCACTGAATGTGTTTGTACTCACTACCAATAATTCAAAACGTAGAGCAGCCACCAGCCTGGATGAACAGCCCAACACCTCCTGCCATTAGACCCATCACAGAAGACCAGAGACAGCAGAATTAAATTTATTGCATTTTTCCTGGATAGGTTTTAGCCAAAGCAACAGCTTAACTCTTTGATGTCCTGTAGCAGGCACTATGGAATATTATACATTGTTCTGATGTGGGAGCTGAAGGAAAAAGGGCCTTTTTTTGGCTGAGACCTCAGACTGGAGAGGTTTGATCTGGCACTGTTTTCAGTAGGACAGAGCTCACACTTGGCAGGAAAACACCTTTGAAATCAGACTTATTGCAAGTGGAGAAGGAACCTCGCCTGCCATTCTTCATAAGCAGTTGTCTGGCACATCAAGCTCTCCTGAGAACAGCAGTGTTAGGTCAAATTTTGGTTCTCAGCAGGAGCTAAGGGAAGGTTGGGAAATCACCACACCAAGAGGTACCAAAGGCTATTTTTACCCTGTCTGGGTTTACACCCACACATTTGGGTTTGTTGGGTTTGGTGCATGAGCCAAATCTCAGCTGGTTTGTTGACAAAAGCAAGGAACAACTCATTCTGAATGGAAACACCCTGATTTAAGACCATGAGTGATCTGGTCTCTGAGATCTATAGCAAGAATAAAAGTGGGTATTTCATGCTTTGTGGAGAACACACATTGACAATAAACTTATTTCAGTGTCATTAATGTCTTTATATATTTAGCCTCATAAAAGAAAGCTATCGAAAGAATTTCTATAACAGAAAATGTTGTCAAGAAGAAAAAGAACATAATAAAATTTATCTCAGATGGGGTAGCCATCTCAGAGGAGACTAAACTGGACTAAAAGTGTAGACACAGCCTTTGGAGTCTCTCAGGCTGGGCTGGGGACTGTTGGTGGGTTAAGCCTTGGGTGCTTCACCTCTGCACCCAACACTGGTCACTTGAAGAGGAAGGATGCTGAGCAAAATGGATCTTTGCTTTGGACCACTTAGAGATGTGCCTATATTTGGTAAACAATGATGATTAGCCTGAACTTTTATTCCCTTCCTCTAAATTTTCCTGCTTCCCTTCTAATAAAGTAACCATTACAGAAATAGTCTTAGGAAATAAACCACAAGGAGCAGCCTTGTCTTGTTTTTCAGCAGCAAAACATGGAACAAAGCACAAGAAAATTCTCTTGCTTTGTAATTCTGTGCATTTTTCAAAATGTTTCTCCCACTGCAAGGAACCCTGAGGATTGACCACCAGTGCTTCCCAGTCCATGAAAATGCTGCAACAAGCAGGATTTACCCCATGACCTTCCCTTTCTTTCTACCTGCTCTCCCTGATAGACCTACCACTGATTATCTACCTCCAGAAGATCTCTGAGGAAGTGGAAGCTAAGAGCTTCTCCTTTGGGGAATTTTGGGCTTGTTGGCCTTCTAAATGCTGAATATCTTACCCTCCTCTATCAGAGGCTGTTCACATCCTGCTGACTCGACCCTTCACACACCAGTTCAAGCCAGAGACAGCCCTGACCACATCTAACAATGACAGCACAAATTCAAGATTGTGTACATACCCCCCCAAGTTTCCATCCAGTGTGATTGATCAAATATTTGCTTTTCTCAAAGCAGATAACGTTTGTGAACTTACAATCTTCAGCCACAAAGCCTTATTCCCCTGTGCTATTTATCTCGAGTACAAAGGCCAATTGATTTCTTCCATGACAGCCAGACCCAGGCTCTCAGCTTTCACCCCTGCTGCAGTTCCTGGTTTGAGTCTTTGTTTTGGACTCATTTGGAGAACAAGGGAGAATAATGGGGAGAAGAGGGTCAGTAAAGAATAGAAGTGTTTAGAGTTAACCAGTACAAAGAAATCATTCAGCCCCTCTCTGCAGTGAGGGACTAATTTAGCCCATGGCTCTTTAAGGCTGTCACACCAATTTCTGGTGCTCTGAGTGGAGCTTGGCACTTGCAAAGGGCAGCTCCAACCTCTTAAATGAGTTAGAGAAACTACCCAGTAGCTAAAGTTACCCAACCAAGGAGTGAATGCCATCCTGCCAGGTGCTCCACAGATCCCGAGACAGCAAATATAGTCATGGTGTCTCAGGATTAACTTCTGAACCTTGAACCATGAGGTCAAATTTCCATTTTCAGTTGAGAATCACAAGTGCTGGTATGCGAGACCCAAGGGGAGGAGGGGATAGCTGCAGGTACTGGCAATAATAAGAAAAGCAGAGCTTGGCACAGGGACAAACTATCACTGCTTCTTAGCTTCCAACCCAAATTTCAGATGCAGGCCCACTGGGCCAGGGAGGCTGCTGGAAGAGTGATACCACAAGGATCCGCAGCCTTAGGATGACCCTGAGAAATGGAATCAATTCAGGAAATGGAGCTATGAGAAAGGGATCCATTTAAAAATACAGTGGAAAAAATGCATCACTTGGCTTAGTTTTAGTTTTGAAAGTAGGGGAAAAGCTTTAAGTGTAAAAAGCCTTATGTTTCTCACTCATGCATTTTGTTCTCCTTAAGCTTTTGCTACAGAGGAAAGATCCTTTCTGCCCATGAACTTGTGGCTGTTGCCTGGACATATGGAAAGCTGATCCACTGCTGGTGGAGGTCTTCCTTGTTCCTCCAAAGGGCTTGAGAGCCAGGACTTAAACTCTGTGTTATGCCTGGCTTTAAAATGCCAGGGAACTACTCCACAACTTTCTTGCTGCCCTTGTAACCCTTTCCACTCTTCAGCTGAGCTGCCTAGAAGGGCAGCTGGACATCTGAATTGTGACAATCTCCTCTCCTTTTGAGCCTGTTTGAAATTGTCCTTTCTTGGGCACCGCTGCTGTGAGCAGAAGGAAGGCAATAAGGATTAATCCTTCCCAGGAGTGCCACAGGCAGGGCTGGACACGCAGAGGGCTGATTATGAAATCAGGTGGGCTGGAGAAGTTGGTAGGAGTTAGAGGGCAGAGAAGCAGCCTCCAGATTCCTTAACAGATGGGGAACAGCCTCTCGTGACATTAAACTGGGCACCCTGAAGCTTTGGGTTCCCCCTTCAGGTTCAGCATACCCAGAACCTTCCTTTCCTCCCCCACAGGCCCCTCTGCCTTTCCACCAAGCTTTGGAAAAGACTCCTTTAAATCATAGATCTAATGCAGGTTCCTCTAGCTTTGGAGAAAGCTTCCAGGGGATAGGACACACAACTGGAGAGATGCTTTTTGTGTTTGGGACACATTTGATGAGTCCTGTACCCACAATGTGAACACACAAGATGTTCCTGAGTAGATTTTCAGCTGATTTTCCCCCATACATCCATCCCTAGAGTTACTCACCATTGGAACAACAGCAAGAGTGGGTATTGTTGGAAGCTTCAGCCTTGGAGAACCATGGACTAAGAAGATCCAAAAGCTCACTAAGACCTGCCTGGCACTTAGGGGCAGACACATCATTTCCTACTCAGCTAACTCAGTTTTTCCTTGTGTTTTCTCATTTAATCACAACAACGTCATCTGCATAGCACAGATACAGGAAAAAACACAGAGCAAGAGCTACAGGCTGAAAGGAGAATATGAGAATCAGCCAAGAACAATAGTTTATGATAAAAATCTTCACTTTTCAGATGTCTTACCCAATTGTTTGAAAAGCATGGTGGAAAAAGAGACCTTTCATTGTTTCCCTCCCAAAAAAATCCCTTAGTTTTGCAAAGGACACTGAAAATACTAACTGCAGTTGCTTGATTAATCAACATATAGCCAGAGTCAGGAAAAATCCCATTAATTTCAGTTTGCATCAGTTCAGAAAGTGCCCCTCAATGTTTTAGGGTCACTTAACCCTGGTTTAAAGAGCTCTGTACTTTGGGAACCTATTCCTGTTATCACCATGAAATAACATATCTGGAATCTGGGTTGTTTGCACATGAACTCAATAGCAAAGATAAATGAAGTGGGAACTGCCCACACCTCTTGCATATGGAAATCTGTGTTTAAAAACAAGAACACCCACACAGCTCATCATCAGGAGATGAGTTTCTTGTTGTTTTGTGGTTGCACTCACAATAGAAACACTGTTCTGTGATAGAGCACTTTCAGCCTCAGGTCTTGTGATTCTCAGGGAAGTTTTACTTGCATGGCCAATCCCACTGAAGCCCAACAAGTCGTGATCAAATGTATACTCACAGTTTATTGATTCACACTGAAGTTCTTGGTGACTCCCTTATCAGAACTATGCATTGAAGGGGGAGAATAGAAGCACCTTGGCTTTAGAGGATGTAAGAACCACCCTATGTTGGATCCACATTGAACCAGGGACAGAAATAAGTGATGGTTTTCAATCTAACCTCCCTCATCCAGTTATTTCATTTCACTTCCTCATTTGAAGAGCTTTGTAGGAGCTGTCAAGCCCAGTCCTTGCATGAATTTTGTCAGCTGCACTCACACCAAGTCCAGAGGCCCCACACGTGTGGCAGCCAGCCCTGTCCTGCTTCCCAGGCCAGTGTCATTTCTGCTTCCACTTGGTCCAGGGTGGGACAAGCTGCTTTGTTTAGGGACCTGTCAGCACACAGAGCTGGTTGTCACAGCCTGTAGCATCTCCTGGTGTGGGCTCTTACAATCTCTGTAGGAAGAGAAAGCATTTATCCTTCCTCATATTTTATGGGGGAAGCAAAATTGAGCAGGCTTACTCAGGAAATATGTGATAAAGAAGAAAAATTTAGGGCAACATCCCCAGTTTCTGCTATTCCTAAGCACTGGGTAAAGCCACATTAAAACAAGATTTTTAAGAAGGATTTCATGAGTTATTTTCTCATTTGTGCTTGCAGTAGCACATGAGGAAACAGGAGGTCCAAGAGTCTCTTGGAAGCAGATGCTCACGTGCTTTCAGCTGTGCTGAGGCCAAGGTGCTCCGTGGAGCCCCATGGGAACGATGCATTTCTCTGGAAGTTGGGCTGAGGTAATAATGTTTGACAGCTGGGTTGGATAAAGGTAGTGCAGCCACGTCTCCTCCCCAGCCACTCAGAGAACACAAGGAGAAGGCTCATCCTCATTTCTTGTGTCCAGACTCAGCCCTGCCCAAGCCACGTCCCTCCACAGGAGGAGGAAGGCAGTAATATCAATGCTCACACTTGTCAACAGCCCTTCAGCTCCCCCCGGGGAGCAGCAAAGTGTTGCTTTCAGGAAGAAGAGCACATATTTTCCACAGTGATAAACGGGAGAGGTTCTTCCCAGGCAGAGGCTGGAACATCCCAGCAGACACGTGCAGCTTGAGGGGGTCATGGCTGGCTGGGATAGCAGAGCTGGGGCAGTGTCAGGCACTGACCATCACCTGGGAGTCCCTGTCAAACTCCTCACATCCCACACAAGCTACTGGGAAGCTTTCAGTAGACACAAGGGGATGGGGATGATGCCTTGTGAAGGCTGACCTAGAACAGAGGCCAGACTGAGTTAAATAATAAAGTAGGGATTCATTAAAAGGCCTCAATGGATCCACCTTGGGCAGTGCAAGAGCTTGGCCAGGGCTACACCCCAGGTGAACCCAAAATGGTCACAAAATGGACAGCTGGTCACAGGGCCTCCCACTTTTATAAATTCTGCTCCATTTGCATATTGGAATTAATTGTCCAATTACAGCTTTAGCCTATAAAGTCGAATCCTGCTTGTTTTTCTCTCTTCCTTCCACCATTGTTTGTGCTCTTGGTCCTGAAATTTGGATCATTTGTCCTTGGTCCCCAACTAGAGAAGGAATTGCTTTGTCTCTCTGCTCTGTGCAGAGAGCTAATCATCCCCAAATATGAAGCTCAGAAGTGCACACTAAAGCAGCACAGAATCTGAAAAATACAAAAGCTGAAACCTGAGGCATCAGGAGGGTGTGATTTTCACATCCTCCTGGTTGGGGAATAAGGATCTGTTCTCACCAGACTGAACTACACAGCAGCAAATACAGTCCTGAGCAGTGTTTACCCTGACCCAAAGGACTGTCACCAGGGCCTGGGGCACGGCAGGAACACACAGCATGCTGCTGGGCTGCTGTTGTTAATATTCACTGCTGGCTCATGGCCTCAGGCGATTTCTCCAGAGCAAAGAGGGTGTGAGGGGGAGGAGGAAGAAGCTGCAGCTGAGAACAGGTATTGGTATCTGCTGTGCAGCTCTCAGGACTTGTGCATTCAAGGCTCCCAGTCAGAGGTCAAGTCCACATTGACTCCTGGCAGCACAGACACCTCTAAGAGAGGACAGAGAGGTCACAACCTTTGCTTGAGTGGCTGCTCAGTACATCTTCCAAGAGACCAGGGAGACAGCAGCAGAAAAACCAGCCCAAACAGACAGCCCCTTAACTGCCTCAAATGCTCTTCCATCCCACACTCAGAGGTGAGTCGGTGGCCTTTGGACCTCTGGGGCTGTGGAAGCTCTCCAGAACACTTTCAATTGCCTTGACCCTTCTGGCTTCCCTGATCCCAAACTCAGGCAGCAAAGCCAGCATTACCATTTCATAGGGTGAGTTTGAAGCCAGGGTGAAGATGAAGAGATGCTGATATAGCTTGAGCTCCAAGTCAAACAAAGTGGAAGGAACTAAACAGAGCAGAGGAGTATTTTTGTTTTGCAAATCATGGCAATCACCAACTCTCCCTTACCTGCTAAACACATCTCAAGCTTGTGGAAAAGTATTCGGAAATGAGCTCATGACACCAGCTGATGCTGAATTAATCTCCTCACCTCTAGGGCCAAGCTGCAATCAGCTCTCTTGGGAACAGTGTGCTTGGGGCCAGGAGCAGGAAGGAGGACTCACTCCTGCAGGAAGCTGACCCAGGCAGGATGGGCCACCTTTCAGCAAGGCTTCCAATGCTAGTAGCTGGCAGAGTCTCAGATTTGCTTGGATTGCTGCTCTGCTGCCTCCTCGCTACCCGAGACCTCCTCTGGAGCAACGTCTCAGTGCTGCCCTGCCAGGCACTGTCCCAGGGCAGTGCTCTCCCCAGCCGCTCCAGAGGGCTGCACACCCTGGAGCAAGGGCTGGATCTGTCACTGGGAGGGAGGACCTCGCTCCTTGAGCTCCCTGCAGTCCCACCAAGGCCCACACAAATCACACACGGTGACAGGCAGCCACGTTTCACTACTTCCAGCCTGACAATTCTTAGAGTGGATACGAAAAAAAAAAACTACTCCGAAAAAAAACCTTCAGCAAAAAAGGCCCAGTGGACATCTGTGCAAGCTCTGTCCAGATGTTTGTCTCACTGGCTGCTGGGGTGGGGTGTATTTGACATTTACATTTAACAAAACATCCAAAGTGCTGCGATTACAAAGGGCCAGGGGAGACACTAGAAATGGGAAGGAAGGAGTTTTTCCTGTTTGCAGTGGCTGGATTTGTCAGACACTTGGGCATAACAAATCCTTCACAGACTGGCAGCAAGGGATAAGGGAGCTCTGGTTTAGCTCATCACTCACAAAATTACAATCAGATCATGCTTGGTCACGGAGAAAAGAAAAAAAACAAAAAAAAAACCAAAATAAATCACACCTCCCAAACATACATCACAACATGAAACATTTTGTCATTTTGTGAAAATAGAAGCTAAGGCCAGGAAAGAATTCCAAATAGTTCCACTTCAGAGACAGCAGGCGAAAGAAAGAGGAGAGGTTAATCCAGAGAATGGAAAGAGAAATTTCAATATCTACTATTCAGCCTGGACTCAAGGTAAATAGTTCTCCATGTGTCATTTGAACAAGTTGACAAAGGCTGAAACAAAACCACAAACAAACCCCAAGGCATCACCCTTGAATAGCAGAAATCCTTGTGCTACAGAACACGAGCTGCAGTCAGGCACTCCTGAGATCCCAGCTGCACCCAGAGTGGGCAAGGACATAGTGATGAAAAGCTGATGAAGTTGCATTTTTAAAAAGAAGTGTCTGGACTTTCCCAGGCTGCCCTGCTACCTGGTCAGACTGCACACAGGACAAATGCCCAAGAATAGCCCAGACCAGCCAAGGACCAGTCCCTAAAATTCCCAGAGCAATCTGCAATCACCAAGGCAGTTGTACCACTTCAGTAAAGGAAACCAACAGATTAATTTTCCCTTTTGGATTTGTCAGGTTTCTATCCAGTTTGGGTGGGGGGAAGCATTTTTAACTGTGATAAAGAAATAAAGATGAGTGACTAAGAGATGCCGTGACACCTGGAATAGCTTTTCTATTCACCCAGCACTGGTCTTCTCCAGCCCAGGTTTGGTGAAGGGATGTGGCAGAGGGATATTTTCCTGCAAATTTGCTGGTCTGTGCAGCACATCTTACTGCTACTCCCAGGTAACAAATCTAGTTCCAAGGACAAACCATGGCACCTGACTGGGGTCATAAGCCCCAATAGAGGACAGTGGCCACTGAGGGAAGAGGCAACAGCCCAGCATCCCAAATTAAGCATTAAATTGTCTTCCCAGAAGGAGGACACTCCTAGGCAGGCTTGGCTTTTGTTTCTTCCCTGCTTGTCTACCAGGAGAATCTCCATCACAGAAGTTATTTTTTTATCTGAGGACATCTGAAGTGTCCTCTTTTAGCAGTTTGAAACATGCACATAAACTTTTCACCATGAACCGTGCATGGCCCCATCAGCAAGATCCCAGTAATTAATTAGACAAACCATTTATTTAGCCACCAAATCTGACCAAGCAGTTGTCAAAAGTTTCACGCAACGCACTGCAATTCCCAGCCCAGGATAACAGCGCGGCTCCTGGTGAGCAGGGCAGGCAGAGATCCAACCTTCCAGAGAAACAAGGCATCCTTTTGTGAACACAGCCCTCAGGGCTTCTCTTTGTCATCCAAGAGTAATTATTTTGCATATCTCAGCCTGGGTGAGCTTGAGGATTGCATTTCATTACATCCCGAGCACAGGTGTTATGCCAGACTTTAAGGAGAATTTTTGACCCTGAAGGGGACAAGGAAAACTGGATATTGAGAGACTGTTAATAAAAATGCACTGCTAGAAACAACATTGTAGATAAAACAAATATGGCCCCTTTAATTATTCATAGGCAGTAATTAATTCATGTTATTAACTAATTAATTACTCACTTCAAGGACAAGGGAAAATGGTCTGTTTATAGCTTAAAATGATGTTATTACTGCTTAGAAAACAAAAACAAAACATCAGTTGAAGATCAAACGGCTCTCTCAAGTCCTGAATTTGGTTCCAGGAAATCCTGTGCTCTTCTCCCCAAGGAACAGTGATTCACAGTTGTGTCTTGCTAAAGAGACTGAATCTGGGTGCTCTCATTTGCTCCACTTTGACAAGTTTTTACAATTTTTTGGTCCAAATTTGCACATTTCCAGAGCCAAAATAAGCTGCAGAGTGTGAGACAATAATAAAAATTTGAGATTTATTACAAGGTTAGTAATATTTTAGCACTTTGGGGACCTGGTAAAGAGCCAAGACAGCCTTCTCTTTGCTCTTTGCCAAGTATTGTAAGAAACAGAACAAAACAATATGGTGCCTGCCCTAGAACACTCACAACCCAGCAAGCAGAGAGATGAAAAGTGCTTCAGGTCACGGAAAAATAGTGACTTTCCCAGGAGACTGTGACAGCTTCAGACAGTCCCACACGTAGGCTTGGTGCACCCAAGTTTTTGAGAAATGGAGGAAGATGCTGCAGAGCTGTTGCGCTTCTGTCTCCAGTAAAGACCTAAAAGGGTTTAGAAGTGTTTCAGTAGTCTCTCAGTGTCCCATAAATTGCCTTCCCTTGAAATTCTTGTGAGGAGCCACGTGTTTGGGTGCAGAGGGAGCCCAGGTTCAGGCTGCTCCTCGGCTGGAGAAGCAATGCCTCAAACAAAATGAGTGTGTCATTCCCCAGGCAAGGGAGTGCTGAAGGGGCTGCTGCTCCAGAAGGGAGGTGTGGGGCCAGAATTCCCAGCTGTCTAAACCTGTATGAGCTGGAAGAACTCTGCTGATCAGTTTATAGGTGCTCAGGTTGGAAACTACACTTCTGGCCCTCTTTGGTTTTCTTCCCAATTTTTCACAAAAAGCCTTTCTGAGACAAGGCAGGAGGTACAGCTTCTGTCAATCTTGTTGCCAACCCTCCTTGCTTCTGTCAGGATGGGGATTTTGTTACCAAGCTAAGCACAACCAAGATGGGGACAACAAGATGTCCCCACAAGATGGGGACAACAGCCAAATAGGTCTACATAACATCACAAATCTCAACTACCACAGAAAACAAACAAAAAAAAATACAAAAAAGTCCTGACAAGCCTTCCCCAAACCCCTCTAAACTCACCCACCCTCATTACTTGCACTAAGAGACAAATTTGTCTATACTGAGCATCCTACAAGAAATACAAACCCTACCTTGATATCCTGTGATTTCCAGGTCCTAATTAAGGGAAGATTCCAGGAAATAGAATTATAGCCCCAAAGAGCACATGTAAACACTTGCAACAGGGGCATCAGTAAATATGCTAGTATTTGACTCCACAAAATACTCTGGAGAGCATCACTTTCCTCTTTCCAGCTGAATTCATGGACATCACAAGTCTAAGAGAACAAACCCACAACAGTCAAGTGGGCAAGCAACAGAATGAACAGCCTCCAGCCATTATTAGAAGAAAAGACATGAGGGATTTTTACTGGCAATACCAGTCTTTAAAGACATTGATTATTCAGCCTTATCACACAACTGGGTATGACTAATTTGCATTTGTATTTTTCATTACTTCCTCTGCATCACTGAGGACACAGCTTTCCTGTTAAAAGAAGAGGCAGGTGGGGTCTCACCTGAGCAGGGTAGAGGGGCAGAAACCCCTCCCTTATCCTGTTGCCCACACTTCTTAAATGGTAAGTCTTATTGTGTTTTTTTTTTCTCATGTTTTCAAAAAAACAAACAAACAAAACAAAACAAACTCTACCATTATTAATGTGTGGTGGGATTAAAAGTCTTCTGTCCCCTCCCATCACTTATCCATCCTGCTTCTTCCCAGCAGAGATGCCCGAGGCCCCCAAGTCAGACCAGGAATTCCTGACCACCAAGGGGCTTGTTTTGGAAACAGCAGTCAGTGACTAGAACAGACATGGAAGACCAGGCTGAAAAGAGATGATGGATGTGAAGACACTGGAAACACAACTTGGTTCTGAAAGTCTTTTCTCCTCTGAGCAAACCACGTTCCAAAGATGATCAGAGCACTTTCCACATTAGCTTGCACTGAGAACACAGAAAAAAGGGGGGAAAGAATCTTCCAAAGGGAAAAAATATCAGAGGCCTTAATTTGGCAACTCTTAGGACAGATTAGCCTTCATCTTGCAAAAAAATTTAAAGTAAAAACATCAGTTCAATAGGAAAAAACCCACTCCAAAATAGTATTGTTTAGGAAAAATAGCAATTGAATATTTTAAGTTGTATTGTTTTCCAGACAGCTTTGAAATAGAAGTAGCTTTGAAACATTCACAGTCCTCACCCGAACTCTTTTTGAGTCCCTTTGCAAGAGTAATTAGGGAGAATCACATTCAGGTCTGCTTTGCACATGGTTAGATTTGTGTGCAGTACAACACAACATGGGCAGCTAGAGATATTGGAAGGTTTTTTTCCAGGCATGATTTTTCTGTTGTCTTCCATCTGTTCCAAACAGGATTAGAGGAGATCAAACACTGCCTTCCACAATCTATATTCTTTTGGATGTAGTTTGATTTCAACCAAAAAAAAAAAAAAGAAAATGGGAAATGGCTGTAAAGGGAAATAATGCCAGGGGTGGAGGGTGGAGAAGAAGGGGATTGCCAAGAGGGCTGCAGTTTCCAGAGAGCAGAGCATGAGTCAGCAGAGTATTTTTTTTTAAATATATATATTGCAGAGCACAATGATACCCTGAAGACCACAACAGATGAAACCTCTTTACTGTGTGTGTTTTATCAATCAGGCAGCAAGATCTCATTACTTCCTGACAGAGGAACTCCCTGCAAAAACAGCTGGGATACTTTTAAAAAATCCACTAAAAAAACCCACAACTTATTTATATTTTAAGGACAACTTGGGCAATCTTTGCCCTTGAAGGGCTTGCCAGTATGAGCAACTTCTTCCACCTCCCTATATCTGATTTATCACCACAATATACAAGAACTTGCTTTTCTCTCTCCCTGACCTTGCAGCTCTGTAGGATTCGTGAGTCCTCAAGGGCTCCTTTTATTTGCTCTTAAATCCTACTGAAAACTTTCCCTTTTGGAAAACATTGCCATCTCCCAGTGGCTGGCTATGGTTCCCACCTCCCACAGCAGCCAGCCCCTTTTACTGGTGTTTACTCCACTTCCTTGGCACTCACACACCACTGCATGCCTACAGAGGAACTGGGAAAGCTGCACCCTCCCCAGCCACATAGCAGTTCTACCTCCCTGGGAGGCTGAAAGAGGCACCCTCAGCACCCAAAAGTGGTGGGAACACCTCACTCTCACCACTCACACCCTCTGGGGGGTCAGGTACAGGTGCTCCAAGACCCCTTAGCCCAATAAACACCTCTGAGATCTCACACAACCTACCAAAAAGGCTTTCCCTCCGTTCTTACAGTAAAATTATAGTTTCCAGTCCTTCATCCTTAGCAGCCTCATTGTACCACCCAAATATCCAAGCAGGACACTGGCCACTTAGTTACTAACAATTCAGTGTCAGATTAAAAACCAGCAGACCCCTGCAAGAAAGGCAGCAGGAAAATCTAAAAGCCCCTGCTTATCAACAGAAGGAAGACCAACACTGAAGGATGATGAATACCTGCTGTAAATGGAAACTCCTAGAACATCTCAGTAATCCCCATGCTGTTGCTCATAGCTGTGCCACTGGGGACAGTTATTTCCTCACTCTGCTCCTGGAAACAGACAGGATGCAAGGATTAGAGGGTGGCTCACCCTTTACAGGAAAACTGCCTAAGTGCTGGTGGAGCAGTTGGGGAATGCTGGTCCCAACACAGCTGAATCAACTCCCCAGTTAGCAGCCAGGGCAGGTGTCTTTAAACACATTCCTCCTCTTCCAGACCTCCTCAGAAAACATCTCAGGTGGGTTGTGTTTGCAGTTTGCCTCCCCAGGACTGTCTCCAGCCCCTCCTTGCCATCAGGGCCATCGCAGACACATTGTCCATGGAGATGGACAATTTTTGGGCAGTCAGGGCTGGGCTCAGGGTGGCCTGAACGCTCTTCATGCTGCAGGCAGTGTGTTGCTCCTTCACATCACAGGGATAGTTAAGAGCTCTTCAGATGCAACCAGACTTTCATCAAAATGACCCCCAACTGTGACACTCCACAAAGGTGGCTGTGTTTAGTCTGTAATTTCTCTGGAGCACCAAGAGAAGCTGCCACTCTACCCCTGCCAGGAGCCTTGGAGCTGCTTTGTCCCAGGTGTCACTCCTCAGTGTTGCCAAGAAGGGCATTCTTGTTAGAAACAATAGAACTTTTAAATAATTTTAGTTAATGGCTTTAATGAACTTTCAAAGTAATTCTTTTAATTATTAATAACCAGTCTATATTAATTAAAAATAGTGTGTTAGTCTTAAATTACTCTTAGCCAGCATTTAGCAAAGTTGTCTTAAGCTACTTTTGGAGCTTGGGGAAAACTACTGAAACTTTGAGTTTTGATAAACTAACTCTGATATGCTTCAATGAACAAAGCCTGGGAGAAGAGAGGTGTGTTGTTAAAACTGGATGCAAGGAGTGCAGAATTATGGACCACAAGGACATGTTGCAGAAACCAGAATATAAAGACAATATTAATAAAGGCTCACTATATGTGTGCTGGAACATCCCTGATGGAGGAAAAGCATACTAAAAATATGGAGTAATTAGCATGAACAATGAAAAATCAATAACCAATAGAGGACAGAATAGTAATTAATAAATGATGTCATTTGGAACCAATGAACATTATTTTTTTTTATTTGCCAGAAATGTATAAATAAGTGGAAAAGTTTTGTATCAGTGTTTGTGTGGAGGCCAGAATTTTGTTGGCCACACACACAAACCTTGGCCAAGAATAAAGTAATGCCTGACTCACTAACACCACAAAGTCAGTGTTAGAAGGTTTTATTTATCCTGATTTCTGAGGATTTGGTGACATTATCATAAGTGATTACCCAGGCAGGCTTTAGGATAAAGGGCTTGTTTTCCTGTCCCTTCTGCATGAACACATGGAATTCCCAGGCAAGCATTTATCCTAAGGCAGGAGCTGGAGCAGCTCACCCAGCTCAGGCTGTGCCTTGCATGTCTCAGAGGATTCCTCCCCATGTCTGTGAAACATCAGAGCTTTCTGTTCAAGCACATGTGGGCTCCTTCCCAGCTCATCCTCTCTTCTCCCTCATCTCTGAGTAGGGCCAAACAATTTTCTGCTCTATTTCTCCTGACTGAAATGGGTTTTGACCCCAGTGCTTTCAGACCTAGGCCCCTGAATGTGTGGCTTCAGCACCCATTTGTATGAAAGCAGGTTGTGGTGTCACAGTGAGGAGGTCCAGCCTTGACCCAAAACCTATAGGGGTCAGTGGGAAGGCACTTGGGGGATGTTTTTGGGCTGTGGGTGCCCAGTTCAGGGGTGAAAGCACTGGGGCTCAAAAGAAAGCAGTAGAGTGGTTCTGCTCTTGCTATTTGGCTGCTGGGTCCTTCTGTATTTCATCATTCTGCTTCCTTAAACATCTCCATCGTGGTACAGACCCCTTTGAAACCAGGGAGTTAAGAGTCATTAAAAAAGCCAGCTCAGAAATGGAGCCTTCTCATATGAGTGCCACCAAAATCAGTCACCAAGGAGTTGTGAGCTATGAAAGGATTGGGGAAAGTCAGGGTCAATTTGCAAACAGAGCGAACGGGAGGAAATCCGATGCATAAATAATCTGTCATGAACTCTTCACCCGCTGCTCTCCCTGCTAAACCCTCCATGAGCTAATCAGCAGCTCTGCTCCTCAGTGAAGGCTGACAGTGTCTGTGCCTTCTGTGGTGTGATGTGATCGCCCCTAATTGATTTTGGCCACGGACTGGCTGTGCGTGCTGCATATCTGGGAAGAGCAATAACTTGAACATGCAATCATTCTGGGCAGTGACCAAGACAAGCTGTTCTCCAACAATCACTGGATACCTCCGTGCAGCCTCAGTGCTCCAGCTTAGCTCATGGTTTGGGACATTTCCTCTGCTGCCTTGAAGCACCTGCTTGCTGGAAACGAGGCTTCCTGGCCATTTAACCTTGGATTTCAGGGCTTTGGATATCCGTGGTGAAATTTTGTATTAATTTTTCTTTGGAAAAGGTAAACAACTCTTTTAAAAGGACTAGAAAAATCTCTGTAAAATAAGGTTCTATGTGGCAGATTTTGGAGGTCTGTAAGGACACAGCTGGGATGCTGTGAACAGTGATGTGGGTGATGCATTACAAAAATAGCTGGAATCCTTGCAGAAAGACAGCTCTCTCCTCTGATACTGTGTTTCCTTAGTATTCCCATCCCATTACAGCCCCAAACCTCTCCCTCATCATCAAATACTCTTCTATGTGGTCAAATCTTCTTTCAGTATCTACTGCTTGCCTTGGTGGACTTTCACAGTGAGATTGGTCACAAAAGACATTTCACTCACTGCTCTACAAACAACCATCCTCAGTTCATGGCATATGTTCATCCATCACCAGATTTCTCAGGAAGAGCTCCCCACTAGGATCTCTGATGGGAGTTTAAACTGCTGGCCTGAGAACAAGGGTAGATAACCTTACCCAGCTTTTGTTTCGTAAATCAAAAATGCCATCTGGGCCCAGATTTAAATGAACCCAAAACTCATTGACCAGAAAAGGTGATTCCAACCAAGATGTGGATTGATTTATAAACCAGTCTAGGTTCTATGCCTGCTCCAGGGGAGTCTCTTTCATCCTGTAGCTGTGCACAAAAAGGCAGCAGTGCCCTTAGCTTCTCATCAGCTGCCTTTTAGCACAGGTTGCTTGCTGATTCCCAAAGGCATTTCCATGCAAAATGACCCCTTGGCTTAAAGTGACTTCACTAACACACAAATGGCTCTGACTAAGAAGGACCAAGGGCAATTTGTGCTGGAAAAAGGGAGGATCATCTGTAGGAGGTGCTGCTGTAGCAGGCCAAGCCAGTCAGGTCTTCAGCTAGAAGAGAGATTTGAATGGACCCTGATGGCAGCTAAAAATATGGCAGAGGATAGGAAGTGCCATGGGAACAGGTCCTTTGGAGGTTAAATTGAAGTCCACCAAAGCCAGAGACCATAGGTAGGAAGAGGGGAGCCTGCAGGGATCCCTCCCTCCCTCCCTGTCCTTCTCCTTGCAGCAGGTCAGGGACTGCCAGCAGCATGGATGAATGACTCTTCTCAAACCTGAATCCTCTTCCGTTTTCAGTCTCTGACAAGGGGTTTTGGTGTTATCTCCTCCAAGCTGTGTGTGACTGAAAGCCCCCTCTCATATCCCCTCAGGGCAGTCATTCCTTTACTTGTTTTCCTCCTCCATAGCATTCTATTGGCTTCTCAAGGAAGATGAATAGGACTGCACAGAGAATCCCGACCCCAGGGATTTATTTAATCACACAGAGTGTTTTCTGTGATGTTCACTATTTGTCTGTGATAAGTCCTGCCTTTTGGTCTCTGGTGAGCACTAAGCTGATGTTTGTACAGGCTGATCCACAGTAAACTCTCTGGAACAGTGATAACTGGGTGTTCTTGTGGCTGGGTTCCCTTTCTGCTGTGTGCTTTACCTTGCACTTGACAAAATCCAATCTCATCTGCCATTTTCCCAAATACCCCTCAGTACCAAGACTTCCTTCTACATCTCTTTGCAGTCAGCTTTAGCTTTAGATAATCCTCCTGAATGTTTGGAAAACACTTCTCTGTAAAATCTGTTTCCTCCTGTCCTTTGTTTGCTTATTATTACACATTTGTAATTGATGAAAAATCTTTCCCTCCTGGGGAGGAGGGGGCTTTTTAAAAGCCTACTGACTCTGTCAGCCTTAGCTAAGAGTTATTTGACACTTCAAATAGTTGCTATAGATTTGTGAAGTGTGATTTCTCCCTACAAATGCCAGACTAGCTCCTCCCCAGTCTATCAGTTTCAACCAAATGCCTACTAATTCTAACATTTCTGCCAGCCTGTCTGACAGAAAAATCAGGATTCCTGGTCTGTGAGTCCCAGGAGGTGTTTTAGGAACTGGTGACATATTTACCACACTCCAAACTTCCAGCACAGAGACTGGTTTAACCAAGAGGCTTCACACCACAGAAGTGGACCAGTAGTTTCCTATCTAAGCAACAGAAGAGCTTCTGGGAGAGCAGCAACTCTTTTAGCAAGTCATTGCTGTTGGTTCTCTTGGCTTGGTCTGATCAAGGTTTCATGGCTTAATGAGCCATCACCCAGCAGGCAAGCTGGCTGCAGACACATCCCAAAATGGGGGTTTAAGCTAGTGAGTTTTACTTCACAACAGAAGTGGATGAAGAAGACACATTTATTCCAGCTTTCTTACAGGCAATAAACAATTTGGTAGGACAATTCTGTTGCTCCAGTTGTAAATCACTGCCCTTGGCTCACATGGTGTTCATATTCAGAGTAGCTGAAATTACCCCAAAATATTATGGAATCACAGAAGGCTTTGGGCTGGAAGGAACCTTAAAGCCCACCTTCTTCCACCCCCTGCCATGGGCAGGGACACCTCCCACTATCCCAGGCTGCTCCAACCCACATCCAGCCTGGCCTTGGACACTTCCAGGGATCCAAGGGCAGCCGCAGCTGCTCTGGGCACGCTGTGCCTCAGCATCCTCACAGGGAAGAATTCCTCCCCAGTATCCCATCTAACCCTGCCCTCTGGCAGTGAGAAGATGTTCCACTTGTCCTGTCACTCCAGCACTTGTCAAAAATGTCTCTACAGCTCCTTTAAGCACTGGAAGGGCTCTAAGGTGTCCTCAGAGCCTTCTGTTCTCCAGGTGAGCACCCCCAACTCTCCAGGCACCAAAGAACTTTCAGCCCAAGGACAGGCAGAGGGTAGAAGTGTTTTCCAAGGATGGGGGAGCTGTGCACAAATCCTTGTCTTTGATGTAGGGCCTGGATTTCAGACTTACAACCTCAGCCACTCTGAGAAAATTACACCATAGCAGGATAAGCTGGGTCTAAGGCTGCAGGGGCGAGAGGTTAAAAAACTCTTGAACTAGACACAAGCTGAAAGAACTGCTGCCAGGTTGACTCCTAGAAAATCAGCCTCAGTCTAAAGGACTGAACATAAATTGGTGTATAAGCTAAACCAAGTGCTGATGCAGCCTCTGCTGGATCAGCACACCCAGCCCTGCTGTACCATGGGCCAGCCTGACATTTCACCATCACTGACACTGCTGTCACATCATTTGTTACCAAGCCCATTTGTCCTCCCTTCCTCTGCTTGTCGCTTCAAGGGACAGGAGCTGCAGCAGCACAGCCTGCAGAGCCCTGATTCATCTGTCCCCATTTGAACATCCTCCTGTGAGGGCTGGCTCCTGCTCCTGGACAGAAAGCACCGCCTCTTTGGGCTCTTACAGGGAAAAAGCATGAGAGAATTATCTAGTTCAGACTTTTTGGCAGGCTTTCTATACTCTGCATTATAGTGTATATTTCTAGACAATGTACCTCTGCAAACTTGCCTCAAACCAAACAGAGGTTTGGAGTGAATCAAACTTTGGTGGAATTATTTTAATATGTGAGCAATAAACGCTCCCCTTCTCTTTCTGCTTTGCTACTAACTCACATCACAGTTACTCCAGGATTTTGCTACAGGAAAACAGCATCAGACACAACAAATGGGAGGCACAAGTATAGTCATGGCTGTTGCCTGTGTTTATGGCAGCTCTGCATTTATCCCACGCTTGGGTCTTTAAAACCTGAGCTGTACAAAAATGTCTGTAGTGAAACATGAAACTGAATGAGACTGACCCAGACAGGGATTTGGTTTTACATGGGAAAGTCAGGCGAAGTTCACCTAGAGAGTTGTGAAGGTTCATGAACCTTGTGAGTGAGCAAAGGTCCAGTTCTGAACAAGCCTAGACAAACCTTTTCTGGAAATTTTAAGCAACTGTGCACCTGGGAACAGAGATCCTTTAAAATAAATACTTTTGATAGGAAATCCATTGGAGTGAAACCTGGTGGCTTCAACAGTGCTTAACATTAGTATGTTGAATGAACTGCAAGTTCAAGCTCACACAGAACCTGAGAAATGTTAAATGAGTCGGAATAAACCTCCTTGTTCTTGGGGCTCCAATTAAAAATGTGTCATTTGCAGCTCTAGATAAGGAGAGGTGTATTTTGCTTTATTGGATACATGCACTATGTCTGAAATATGGATCTCTCTGGGTGGGACCTTCACATATTCAAAGCATCTCCTCATTTTCTCCTGAAAAGCCTCTCAGGAGTAATTTTTTACTGTAAAATACCAGTCTGACCTTTCTGGACCTTTTTTGGCCATGCTCAGCAAAATACTTCACAAACTCCGATGCAATGTAACTGAGGGTTCCTTAAGCAGTACTGTTAACAGCTGAAAATCAGAAATATTTTTGGAGAACACATCCTTAGTGACAGATCCTCTGACTATCAGTATTATGATACCATGAAATAAAACCCACGAACTCACCAACACAACAGAGTTTCCCTGAGGTAAAGAAATATTCCAGCAACTTGACAGCAGTTAGGGATTTTGCTTTGGGTCATGACTCCAGCTTTTTTTTTTTTTTTTCCCCAGATTTGGCCAGGAGAAATGGAAAAAGATTTACAGTACAGCTAAAGGCCAGACACCAAACCTCTTGACTTATCGTCTGGTATCTAATCTTTAAATTAGAAAAGAACTGAAGACAGGGCTTCAGAAGTTACCACTACTGGATTCCTAAAGCTGGGGGGAAAAAACACAATAATAATGTCATTTTTAGAAGCCAGATGGGCAATCCATTGTGTTATTAATATGTGGAACACAAGCTGGTCTGCAAGGGGCTTGCTGTCCCTTTCTCTGGAGTCTCGGCAGCAGTGGTGCTGCACAGATCTGAGCTCCAAACACGAGGCACAATGGTGGTCCTGGCCTCATGACTGGCAGCAGCAGAGGGAAGAGGGTGCCAGGGGTTGGAGCTCTTTTGGTGATGAACCTACTCTTGATACCACTGGCTCCTGCCCTGCCTGCCACGCTCACTCCAGAGATGAATGGAGATGGGCAGGGCAGAGCAGGGAGCTCGTCTGGCAGCTTAAACACAGAAAGGAGGAAAACTTCATAGCCAGCTTTTTCTTTGCTCAGCAGTAAGGAATGGCCCTCATTCTCCCTAATAAAACTCCCCAGCCATCCTGTGAGGGGCAAAGAAATAATAATAAAGAGATGCAACGGTGGTGCACGTGCCATAAACATCACTTCCGTGTGCGCTCGGCTGCCAGAGCACACATTGTAAAGCTTAATTTCCTGGTGCCGTGCCCTGACTGGAGTACACTGCCCAGATCTTCCTCTTGCTCTCAGCTGAGTGAGAGCCAAGTCATTCTATAGGATTATTTTGTTATGAGCAAAGCTATTTGATCTGAAGAGATTTAGCACAAGGCGTGGCCACAGCTTTTTCGGGATCAGTGGCAGCAGGGGAAGAGGGCAGGAGCTGTCTGGTGATTTAAGTTGGATCTTGGAGCTTGGGAGACCCAGGTTCAGTCCTTTCAGCAAGCTCCCCACACATCTGGAGATAAGATACCTCTCCTGTTTGCACACTGAACCTCACACCTCTCCTCTACCATGAAGGAAAGTAGGTTTTGATAGAGCTGCTGACTTGGGGAGAATTCCTGGTTTTCATTTCTCATAAAATCACAGAATGGTTTGTGCTGGAAGGGACCTTAAATCTCATCTCATTCCAAGCCCTGCCATGGACAAGAACACCTTCCACTAGAGCAGGTTGCTCCAAGCTCTGTCCAAATTAGCCTTGACCACTTCCAGGGATGGGGCAAATTGCCGTCCTTCATTTCATGAATTGTTTAATGACAATGACTTTCTCCTGGACTCCTTAAATTTCATCTCTCTTTTGGCACATAAATATTCCCTTTATATCCAGACAACTCTAACTTTCATAGGGAATGGGAATAGTCTTACAAATTTCATAGTCCAGCTTCCCAAACCAGGCAGTTCCAGCCAGGGTGGTTTATTACAACATCCTTTGGACTCTCACACTGTTGGAAAGTGTTACCTGAGTACTTCTAGTGAAACACATGAATGGACACATGTCTAAAAGAGATTTGTGCAGATGGTGCACACACAGACAGGCTCTGCTCCTGAAAGCACACTATGACAACTCCTTCCTTGTAAAAAATGATGTTACCACACACAACTGCTCTTCTGCCACACCTGCAGCTCTATAGGGAAGAATGTTTATCTCATTGCTCTCAGTTGGGTTGACACCAACAAAACCATCGCCGCTCCCACCGTAAAGTCCTTCTCTAGAAAGTACAAGTCATTTTATAGAGAGAGAAGATCTTTCCAGAATTTTCGATTTGCTCTACAGTGAGGGAAGTGAGAAGTATGACACACCCCTTCCACCTCATGGGCTGGAATTGAACCTGAAATCCTCATCCCATCCCATCCCATCCCATCCCCCTCCATTTCCCCAGTCTGTCTCTATTTCACACACCAAAGCCACAACATTTTGACTGTTATGCACCTGGAGCAAGCTGCAACTCCAGAAACAGCAAGAGAAACCATAATCATAAGTTCCACAGCCCAAAGCAGCCATCGTGGGATGCTCTGAGTCTCTTCCAACTTCATAAAACAATGGCCAAATCTCCTTTGATTGCTCTGGGAGCAGGTTTTAGCTCTTTCTGAACCAATTAAATACTACTTTCTCCAAGGCCATGCCTTAGTGTTAATTCTTTGGAAAACACTGACAAAGCTGTCTCCCTCTGAGGACACTGGGTAAGCTGTTGCCAAATCTGCTTTAATTTTGGTGTGTGTGGAGCTATGAAGCAGCAGCAGGGCTCTTCACATGCTGGGGTACACATCTAACATGCCAAGCCCTGTGGCAGTGGGACAGAAAATATTTCAGCTTATGGGGGGCTCTTTGAATCTGTGGCCTGGTGCAACCCATGGATCAGCTCTGGGTCAGTCACCCTGCAGGGTTTTGTGGGCCTTCAGTTTAGAAACCACAGGACTATATCAGAAAAGTAACATAGTATTTTCACTTAGACTGGAAAAGAAAAAGTTAATTTAAATAAAACATAATGGAATATAAGTATAATTATGATTTTACCAACTGTGACAGCTCTAGCAGTTACTGGAAATACTGATTAACTTGAAAATACAAAACAACTGCTCTTAGAATTTAATATTCTAGTGAATCTTCCTTCCCAGCTCCATGACGAATTCTTGGATGGCTAAATAAGAAATCAGTACTGGGCACTGTTCACATTATGGGCAGAAAAAAAGTCATTGTAACATGGAGTTGATTGTAAGCCTTGACTAAAGGCACCGTATTAATTCCATGGATTTGCTAAGAGCTTGGGCCAAATGATTAAATTGGTACTGCTATTTATGGATCAGATGTTTATATTTCACTTACAGGTCAACTTCACTGATGTAACGATGACCCCAGGCCTCTGTAAGAGCAAAGCTGAAGGGCTGGCCAGGGAGATGCTCACAGGGTTTGACAACTTGAGAAACTCGGCACAAACACGAGCTCCTGAGACATGTGAGGAGGCAGAGACTGGTGGTCCCGAGCCTCCACTGGCCCTTGGGAAAAGGTAGAGCTGAAAAGGGGGTGCAGAGGCCACCATGGCGGCGCTCCCTGTCCCCTCTGCTGCACAAGTCGTGACCTCTCTAGACTGCAAGCAACACTGTGGAGATTGTGGGTATCATGTTGCTTAAAACTGGATGCTGAAGCCTCTAGCTGAGGCAATTTATTGCTGTTCACAGAGGAAATGAGTACAAATTTGGCTGGGGACATAAATAAATATGAGATAATTTACTTGGTGCTGACTTATGTGATGAATGGTTTGTATTTAACCGTTTCTATCGCATGTTGTCCAAATCCTGAAGCAGCGTCCTTCTTCTGGGATCAACAGGAGCTGTAGGTGCTCTGCTCCTCAAAACACCCACATTTCTCAGTGCCAAAATAAGCACCAGGCACTTTTCAACTCTCTTTCAGGATTTTGTGTTTGCTGTATTTGTTACTAAAAAAATCAAACTGATCATTGCAAAAGCCCTGAGACATCATGACTTGTCCTTTCCAAACTTCTATCTAGGCCATTTTTCACGCTTTTACTGAAATGTTCACCAGGTCTACATGTTTTGCACCAGATCTTTCTTTGTGCATCTATATACTGAAATTAAAAGTAACAGTTTGTAGAGCGAATGGCAATGTGATTTTCAATGTTTGAGATTCTGATTATTCAAAATTTCATCACAATGCCCAGATCCCAATATCCAGCCTTATGTATGGAGTTCTGACTGAATGGATCTGATTTTGGGGGCATGATAATAGAATGTAGAATACAGTTATAAATCAGAGTTTGCAGCACTGCAAGCACAAAGTTTGGTTTCTACCATCAAAGCACTCTGAGAACAATAGAAGTCTGCACTGAAATAGTTTGTGCTGTCAGATGGAGGGAAGATGTGGTGGGTCTGGGGGAAGGAGGGAAGCTTGGAGCTGCCACAGATTTGCTTTAACATAAATCTGTGCAGCATCCTTCATGCCCCTGAAGATGCATAGCCAACAACCTTTTGAGCAAGAGACAACGTCACAGGCCACAAGAGGAAAATTTCCAGGCCAAAGGACTATGACTGCCCCAGGAGCAGCTGCAATAATGATGTAAGCTGGAAGAAATGTGGTGTTTAAAAGCTGTGAGTTTCTATGATCTTAAGGTGAGATGTATCATGGAATCAACCCCTGCAAGAGCATTTTGGGCTTATGAGTGCTTCACTTGAAGCTTCAGTTCATCAAGCTGTGCATTAAAGATCTGCGGAAGGCTGACTGGGGCTCATTGGAGTGTTTTAAAGCTCCTCTGTAGAATCAGAGAATAGTTTATGTTGGAAGAGACCTTAAAGGTCATCTAGTTCCAATACCCTGCTTCAAACAGTTCCTGTGGCCCTGGCTAAGGATGCTTTCGTGTGAATGCCACCTGCCTCAGGTCCTGTGCACCAGGAACTTAGAACACCTTCCACTCTTGATCCAGGGCTTGGTGAACCTGCTTCAAATTCCAGTCCTGAATTTTTAAGAATAATTTACACATACTCTGACAGCAGCCAAGGGAATCACAGGCTATTCTTGCGTTCCTCTACAGGGTTTGTTCTACCAGCCTTTGAGAACTGATGTTCCCACAGAAAACTTAGGTAAACCAGCAGAACATCATACCTTGTTATCCTGTGGGGCTCTCCTGAGATCATCCTGTTCTGCATCGTGTTTCTTTGGCCCTGACTGCAGCCAACTTGATTTACCCACCAAGGGCTATGAGCTGTCTCCCCTGGTGTTGTAGGGCCATTGGGCTCTGGAGGATAGTGTGTTCCTTGCAAGTGGATCTCCATGCAGACAGGCTTGGGAAGAAAAACAGACCCAGCCATGGTTACTTCCATCCTCCTAATGCCTGTCCATAGTTGAGTCTTTAAAAAAAAATAAATGTTGTTGTTACAAGCACCTTGCTGACAACAAATCCTTTCTCATACATCCTTTTAGTGCTGGTGCCCTCCCTCCAGAAATGTCAGATGGAAAGAGTAAGGTTTCAGGCTCTGTACCAAGAAATTCCTGTTTTGAAAAGGCCAGACACAACAGCTGGGAAATTTTTGGTTGTTGCTGCCTTGTGTCAGTTCTTGCCCATTCCTGGAGCAGGGTGTAATTTCTGAAGCCTAGCAGCATTTGAAGCAGGCTGAGCAATCTTTGAATAATATCTTGGCTGACATTTCCCAGAGGCAGGAGTGTGTACTAACACAGAGCTATATGTGTGTTTTATAGCTGTCTATATACACACAGGCCTGGGGGGAGGAAAGGGGGGTAACTCAGCATGTCTGGCTTCCAAAATGCTGATTCAGGAGACTGGAAGCTACCCCCAGGTTGCTGTTCTAGCCAACCCTGCCCAGTTTTCATCCAAGATGAGTCTAGGGGAGCTGAGATGTCTGTTCAGGGTGAGGGTCCAGCCCCAAAAGCAGTGACTGCCAGCAGCACTCCCGGGCTGTAATTATGAACAGATTTGTTTTTGTGATATTCACATTCCCAATGCTCCCCCTGCCTTTCCCCCTCTCAGGGAGCTGTCTCCTCCTCCTCACATACATGCAGAACCCCTGTGGGGACACACATTTCCATGGGCAGCAGCAGTGGAAACCAATGTCAGCCAGTCATCTCCTGGAAGCAGCCTCCTACTCTCTCCAGAACCACGTTTCCATTGCAGCAGCAAGGGTTTTTTGTCCTCTCACAGATTACTTCCCCCTGGATCCTGTCAGGAGTGACAAAAAGGTGTCATTTTGTCTGGTTTCTCCAGTGTGGCTGCCCACACATTCCCACAATTGTTTCTTCCCCCAGACTCTTTGGAGGCACACATGTGCACAGAGGAGGAGGGGATCCCCTCGTCTCCAGGAAAGGCAAGGGGAGCTGTCTGAGCATTTAGTCCCAGAAACTTCAGCACAGGGGATGCAATCTGAGGATTTGAGACTAATCACACAAGCTCTGAGTGTTTGATCAGTCCCTCTCTGTCCTGCAGTTTAGGTGAGCTGTTAGGGGGCTTTGTCCTGGGGTTTTCATCCCAAGCATGCTCTGCCCCAGACAGGGATTATCCAACTGCACAAGCAGAATCAAGATGTGGAGTAGGAGAAAACTTCAGAATCACCTCTCGATAAAATATCTGAGGCATTTTGAATCCACATCCATCTTTCCTGGCAAAGCCTTTGTATCTCAGATACTTTGCTTTCAGAAGTTCTTGGGCCTGAGCCCAAGAAGGAACATCTCCTCCTCTTCCTCCCACCCACCTGAGCCAGCAGATGCAGCTGGTGGGGGCATTCCTTGCCCGTGGAATCTGGAAGGAGCTCTGCAGCAAGTCACCAGTGCTGGATCTGCCTCTCTCCTGTGGGGATCAGGACTCTGCTGAGGAAAAGCAGATAGGGTTTCACACAATCCAAAGCACATGTACAGTAACTAAAGCTGTGTAAGCACTTTTCTTTCCTGGGGAAATTTTCCAAATGTATGTTTCGAAGGAATGTGAAAAAATCCCCCCTCCTTCTGTGCTTGCTTCCTATAAGTCCAGCCTGATGTGGACAATCCCCTCAGACTCTGCTCCAAGAGGGATTTAAGGGCTAGGAAGGGGTAGGGATGACAAGGCTGGGAATTCATGTCCCGAGCAGCCAGTGCAGAGCAGGCCCCTAGGAAAGGACTTATCAGTCATAAAAAACACTTAAGGTTAATAATACAGTGCTGCTGTGAGAAAACACACTCAGGCACTCAAATCTAGTGAAAATGGGTGTGTTTGGGGTAATTTCCCTCTATTTAAGCGCCATCAGATGTTTGTGTCCTCCACAGACAATTCAACTTTTTGGGCATCCCCTCCTCCTCCAGGAATGTCCATGCAAAAGGAATTTTCTCTATGGGAAGTAGTTTGTTTAAAAGCCAGTTTTCATGGGGGGGGAGAAAAGCAAAGCCTTGACCAAACATTCTGACCAGCTGCTTTGTGCACGTACTGGCTGCAGTGGCTGGGGGCTGCACAGGGCTGCTAAAGACAGAGCTCCAGGGGGATGAGGCAAAGGTCTGGGGTCTCCAGCACAGGAATGACATGGACATGTTGGAGTGAGTCCAGAGAAGAGCCATGAAGATGATCAGAGGGATGGAGCAGCTCTGCTTTGCAGAAAGGCTGGGAGAATTGGGATTTTTCACACTGGAGAAGAGAAGGATTTGGGGTGATCTAACTGGGGCCTTCCAGTGCCTGAGGAGCTGACAAAAAATGTGAAGAGAAACAACTTACAAGGGCCTGGAGTGACAGTGCAAGGGGAAATTGCTCCACAATGCCAGAGGGCAGGGTTAGATCATATACTGGGGAAAAATTCTTCCCTTTGAGGGTGGTGATGCCCTGGCACAGGGTGCCCAGAGAAGCTGCGGCTGCCCCTGGATCCCTGGACTTGTTCCAGGCCAGGGTGGATGGGGCTTGGAGCAACCTGGGATAGAGGAAGGTGTCCTTGCCCGTGGCAGAGATGAGCTTTAATATCCCTTCCAACCCAGACCACTCTGGGACTCTATGAGAATGTTTGATGAGCAATGCCCAACCCTTCTGCAGGAGCTGAGCAAGGGAATCAGCTCTCGGGATGATGCCCCATGAACATGGAGCCAACATGCCCTGCTGATGCCATGATGGCTGTTCCCACATCCTGCACCCTTCCCTTGCTCTGAGAGAAGCACAGATCTGCTGTGCTGAAGTGGGTATGCCCATGTGCACTGACACGTGAGTGTGTACGTGGATTAACAGACTCCAGTGTCCCCCGATCATCCCCAGGGGCTGAGCATGGCCCTTGTCCAGGGTGAGGGATGCAAGAACCCTCAGGGCCATGTGGGAAGCAGCTATCCCTTGGGAAATGGCTGAAAACCCCATCTATATCCACAGCTTTGCACTACATATCCCCAACATTGAGCTGAGTCATTCCAGACAGGCTTATCAAAGATGATTTCCCCTTTAACTCCAAAAGCATTTGTTGGTTATAATTACTCTTCTCTTAAAAAAAAAAAAAAACACCCAAAACCAAAACCAAAACCAAACAAAAACCCCAGGAAAAACTCCAACCCACTGAGAAAAAGCATCCTCCTCCAAGCACTGTACACATAAATTCATGGAGAAGGAATGACAAACTCCCAGTGGGAGTTTATGGTGGGTCACCACATTAGTTTGTAGACTTTTGTATTCTCACAAATTGTCATGTAAAATGACATTGGGGGTCTGCACAAAGTTCCCATTATGGCCATTTTATTTCATATCTGGATTTAACCAGTAAACCTACAGGTCAGCTTCCACAGAAGAAAAAGAGCTATAGGTTTTTCAGGAGGTTAAGTTCCAAAATCCTTCCCAGTGTCCCAGTCTGTGTGTGTGACCAAAACAAGCACCAGAGGTGAAGAGAAGGAATTAAATGTTTGAGCCTTATTCCCAGGGAATGTCACTCAGCAGAGCTGCTTTGTGTATTTGTGTCTATTTACACCCACTGAGGATCTAAAATTACAGTTTAAGCAGGAAGCTAAACCTGGAGTTTTTAACAAGCCTAAGCAGTTGAATTTAATGCTCAGGAGCAGGGAGGACTGTTCTGGTGCTAACTGGGAGGAGAGCTAGACTTGAGAAATTATAATAAGAGGCAATTTTCACCTTATTATCCACCTCAGGAAAACCAAGCCTTTTAAATATGCCTCAGGATAGAAGCCACAAAATGTTATTTAATATTGGAAAAGCCTTTCTGGGACTTACAGCAGCTTTCAGTCATGGAAAGGCAAAAATACATCCAGATCCTCCTTTTTTTTTTTTTTTTTTTTTCTTGCAGACAACTCCAGATTAGAAACTCCTGACACCAAACCTGCCAAAATTGTCCAGACTTGCTCAAAATCACAAACAGAAATGAACAGCAGTCCCCGAAATGGGAAAGGCCAGAAGCCACTAAGCAGGAATCTACTTTTGTAACCAAGAGCTTTCTTTGATCTCTTTTACAGGTAATGGGCAGACCTGAGGCTCAGCATCCCTTTGGGAGGGGTGAGAGAGGCACGAGCTGAGTGATCCTGCAGAATTCCCGGCCTGGGGGAACTGAGGTGGGCAGCTGTGGAAAGACTTAGTGAGGTGCTGAGGGCCAGGAGAGCTCTGCAAAGGAAATCTGCCTCTCCCAAGGGCACACAAATGCAGGAGCTGAGCTCCACATGGCCTGCAGGAAGGAACGTGAGCAGGAGCCAGGTGAAAGGCCTGACCTGTCATCAGCTCCCCCTCCCAGGACCCAGGGCAGAGCAAAAGGAGATGTCAGGAGAGCTCCCAGCCCTCCCCCATCCCTGCTGGCTGTGCCTGGGGCTGTGTCCCCTCTCAGCTCTGGAACCCTTGGCCCAGTTGTGCTGGCCACTGCTCCAGAGCTCAGGTGCAGGGAGAGCAGGTGAACACAGGATTCCTGCAACCCCAGGCAAGGGAGCAGCTTCACTTCCAAGGGCAACCAGCATGGAGAGAACTGCAAGGTCCTGTCCCCGGCAACAGAACTGTTTCCCACTCTAGCATCATTTTTATAATCAGCTTTTTAGCTGGAAACAGCCTTCCCTCTGCTGCAGCTCTGCTCCTCCAAGCTTATTCCAGAGGGATCTGGTAAGGATTTGTCTGCATCTGAGCTCACAACACAACCCTCTGGCACAGAGGGAAAAAGCTTCCTTCAGTAGGTCACAACTAGATTTCAGTGTCAGCTTAGTTATTATTCACAACAGCTGTGCCTGGAAATTTCTACAAACACAAGCAAAAGGTACCAGACTGTGGGGACAGCCATGCAAACTTCCAGGATGAAGTTTCTGTCTGTCCCACTCTTTCTGGAAGCGGCTGAAGGACCCCTTTTCTCACTGTGGTCCAACAGTGTGATCCTAAACCAGCCAGGACTTGATGCAATTCCCAGGAATGAGATTTCCTTTAATTCATGGGTTCTTGTCTCTGCTCTCTCAGCAGTGTCTGCAGCAGTCGAGTGCACTTCACAGCACAGCCTGATTCCTGAGTGATGCACAGAGTTTATAAATGCTCAATAGAGCTCCTTGAGCACATTACAGACAGGAAAATGATACACTACCGACAGCAAGCTGCTGGGTGCTACCCATTGATTACTCATTTATTAACCACCAACCACCCCCGCCCCCAACCACTTGGAAATAAAAGACTTGCTATTAAAACTGAGCTCTTGTGAAAGCACAGAAGTGCACAGAGATGAAGTTCCTTCCCAGACGTGGAGGTGACCTCTATTTACTATAAACATTATTCCACATTTAAATTTGGAAAAGAAACAAGGATGAGGCAAGGAGTCCAGATTCCGGTCAGAGCTTCCTTGCAGTCAGAGGTGAGCTCTGGTGCCAAGGCTTGCTCGAGCCCTCCTGCCTGCCTGCTTCCACAGGATCTTCGGATCACTCTGTACATGTTTCAGACTGGGTGGGGGAAAGGTTCCTTTGCACAGACATCTGATGAGGCTTACTCACAAGTGTTACTCACCAGTCACTTGCTTGTGGGCAAGGAGAAGTTCAAGCCCCATTCTTTGCTCAGACCCAAGAAACAGCCACAAATCACCTTAAAGCGAAAGGGTTGGGTTCGACTCAAGATCATGTACCCTGTGGTTTGTATGAAAAAGCAACATCAGTTGGAAGGAATTTCTCTCAGCTGAAAGTCAGGAAAAACATTTTTGCCACACAGCCCCTCTGCAGCAGGACAAGCCTAAGCCAGGCCTCAGTGAAGTAAGATCCTACATCCCACTTTCTTTATACATGTGCTTGCAATTCCCAGTCAGGCTGTTGCATCCCGCACTCACAAAAGTGAACAAAAGCTGATGCTGCCAACTTAAAGTCTGAAGCTTCAAACACTCCCATTCCATGAGGGGGTCAAGAGGAAACCCAACTTGCTGCAGCCTGAAGATCTGTTCATGTGAAGGAATTTAATGTCCAGGTCCTGCTGGCTTTGGAAAACACCTGGATCTAGAGCCAGCTCAAAGCCCTGTCTATAAACAATGCCTGCAAACCCAAAGCTGAAGCCTGAAGGCACTAGTGTGACAGCCTGAGCTGAGAGAACTGGAGTGAGGATCCAGGTAGCCTGCAGAGTACACTCTGTCCTTCTGACTGCCTCACCTTGCACAGCTTTTTCTTGAATCCAGCAGTACAAAGGGTTCAGTAAATTAAAAAAAAATAGCTAAAATCACTGTTAATTTAAAAATAATTAAAATAAAGGGGAATATTATTTTACATATTCCCCCACCACTGTATAGACTCTGTTTCCTATTAAAGGCAACTGTGTGTAGTGTTTCCATTAAGATTCTGCTTCCTGTTGTGTAATATGGAATGTTAAAAATCTCAATATCGCTTCAGAAGTTATTACAAACTCCAGAGAGTTTTCTATTCCCAAGAAATCTCTCCCAGTGGGAAGCTGGAATAGTTCCTGCAGAATTTACAGCAAATGCCTCAGACCCTATGTAATATTTATGGTGTCCCTCTCATCTTATCCAGGCTGGTTCGCTGCTCTGCTGCTGTGAAAGAAAAGCCTGTTTCAATGGTTCAGGGCTCTGACACTCACTTTGAAGGATATTGAAATGGATACAACAGCCACAGGAAATGTTCCAGTCTCACTGAGATATCTCGGAGAGGTATTCAGTCAAATGAGAATTCACTAATCTGATTCCCAGGAAAAAAAAAATTAAAAATCACTGTAACATAATGAAGAAAGAGAAAGAAACACACCAGATCTGCATTCATGGCTTGCCAGATCTGGATTCCATGAAAGACAGGAGAAAAATTCCCATTCACTTTCATGGGAATAGGATTTTTACCCTGAAGGTCTTCCATTCAAACAGAATTATGATGCATCTTGAAACCTTGTGAGAATTAGGTGATATCCATTTGCATTAAAAAGAAATCACTGTATGCTAGGATATATTTGCATGGCCACAGCTCACAGATACCACAGCCCTTCTTACAGAACCATAAATTGGGGCAGCAGAACAAGCCAGGTGGGATCATCAGTGCTTCAGTTACTGAGTCAAGGGCAGAGGTGCCACCTCAGACTGCTGCTCCAATATTGCTCCATATATCAAAGTGCCTGGGCTGTATCAACTGCAGAATAAATACCTGCTCCAGAACTGTTCCCACTTTGCTGCCTGTGGGAGAAATGAATGTACAGTGGCAATAGCTGTGTGTTCTAACCTGCCAGAAGAAGTGGAGATAAAGATGCCCCTTTGGGTTGAGCTTGGTACAAGATATAAATGACAAAAAGATGATCAAACTGACAGAGAGGAGGGTTAGATGAGATGAGAGATTAGCAAGAAATTGTTCCCTGTGAGGATGGGGAGCCCCTGGCACACAGAAGCTGTGCCTGCCCCATAATCCCTGGCAGTGTCCAAGGCCAAGCTGGATGGGATTTAGAGCACCTGGGATAGTGTAAGATGTCCCTGCCCATGGCAGAGGGTGAGACCTTTCCAACCCAAACCATTCTGTGATTCTCTTATTCTATGTATGCATACTGACAACTCCTTCAGTGAAACCTTTTGCAGTCCTACATCCCAACCTAAACTTTCAGAACTAGAGGTCACAGCTCAAAGTCCATATTTAAGTCCCTAGACCAGACTAGGATTCCCATGTGCCAGGCACTCAGCAGCTTTCACTCATCCAGAGGGAAGATGATGGGTACACAGTACTTTTTAAATACATGTATTTTCTGTGGAGTTGTGAAGCCTTCAGCTGCAGACAGCTCATCCCAGAGGTGCTGGAGGCATCAGTCAAGTTGAAAGTTAGGGAAATGGGATGTGGCATCTGGATGAAAGGGATGAAATGAACAAAGATGGAGCCAGGGGCCAGAACTGAGTCCTGGCTGGGCAATCTGTTAGATGGGACATCAGCTCTCCGAGGGAATGGCCGGAGCCTGAGTCATTGCAAGGTGGTCTGAGCAAAGTCCTGGGAAATATTGCCAAGATCAACCTGCCCTGCTCTCTGTGGATGAGCGACTCAGCCCAACAGGGCAGCCCATGTCTCTTGCTGTCTCCACAAACAGAGAGGAGATTATGTGGGAAGGAGGAACCCACATTAGCTGTATCCTTGAGGGCAGACTATAGTTCAGGAGACAAACAGTCCTAGGAGCGAGGAACAGCAGGAGTGCTAAGCCTGCATGGTCATTTTTAGCCTCCTTTGCATATTCACATGTACACAGGAAGAGAATTCATTGCAACAAATAAACCACAGCCCTGGCTTGGACATGGACAAATAGTTCTGGACAACTGGAGGGTGATGTTGCAGTGAAGGGAATCAAAATTTTAGTACGATGTCTCAAGAGACATTTAGAGTGGTAGAAGATGGGAAGCACTTCATCCAGAGAACACATTGATGGAAGATCCATGGGACAAAAAGAAATAGTAGCTGTTCCATATTGAAAAGCAGAGATATTGAGGGGAGCAGTAAAAAGATTAAAGTCGGTGTCTGGTTTTATTTAACTACATCATTAATTCATTGAGAATCAAAAGGAGTGATTACATTCACATCTGAAATGACTTTGAGACACGTAGCCAACATCCGTATTGCACTGAGTACTCAGAAATATGAGGAGGAAACAGTGAAACAAGATTCAGTTCAGGATAGGGAATGCCAGAGAGGGAAACTGATCCAAACTGCAGATATTCTGAGGAAGAAATACAATTTGAGAGCAGGGATTGGGGTGAAGGTTGTCCTCTGAGACATGGATTTATAAAACAGTAAGGCAAGACAGCCATAATAAATTGGACATAGCTACTGTGTGCACCAGAGAAGGAGCATCTCTGGCAAAGGGATCACTAGTGAGATTACAGGGATATTACTGATGAATCCAAACTTAAATGGAAAAGAAGAAGAAAAGGCAGGCAAGAATAACAGGAATGATTAAAGGATGTGTGAATATAACTTTAAGGCTCATTGAAATAAATTTAGAAAACTTTTAACAGAAGACAAAATTACCTTTTACTTTAAAAACACTGATAATCCCTCATTAGAAACTAAGTATTTGTTGAGAAAAATGTGCTCAAAAGCTCAGGATTTCATAAACCTAGTACAAGATGCAGATGAGGGAGAAGTCAACTAATATTTCCATAAAATGGCAACAACCACAGTGCAGAGACACACTCATAGAAGTACTAAAGACAAGTATCAAATCCTGGTATCCAAAATGAGTCCTTAGGCAGGATAAATGCCTGTTTACATATTCTCTGGGTTTTAAGAGGGAATATGTGAATTTACTATTTGGGAGATATGGGGAAAAGCTGAATTTAAGGAGAAATGGCCTCTCTTTGCATATGAGAGCTACTCCTGGTTTGTTTACATTTTCCTTTCCTGGGATGATTTCAAATGAGTTTGCTGCTCATGGCTGTAGGCTGCAGTCAGAATGTGCAGTGAGAAGGAATTGATAAAAATGCCACTTGGGATTTCCATGCTAAATATCAGAGCATTCCCCTCATGTCGAGCAGCCTGATTAGACCAGACAAAGCACTTGAAGAACAGAAGTCTAATGCAGGAAGCAAGTCTGTGTGGAAGGAGGCAAAGACAGGCCTGGCTCACATCACCGGCAAATCCTGCACCCGCAGGAATCCTGGATTTCTCCATGGAAGTGATACCTTAGGTTTTAAGCTTTTCTGTTCTGTTTGGGCGTGCAGCTTTTAGCTTTATATTAAGTGTTACTAGGATCTTTTCACAGGGTGGTGAAGACAAAACAATCCTATTCTAGCTGGAGAGTCAAGAACAATCTCTTCAAACTTCAGGCCCAAGGCATAAACAACATGAGAAGAGGAGGGTGGGCAAGCAAGCAAGGAGGATGAAACTTCATCATTTGAAACTATTAATTGGACAGTTAACTCCTGTATGCAAATGGACTAAAACTTATAACAAATGTGTGAGATCTTGTGACCAAGCCCTCTTTTGCTTTCATCTTGGAGCCATCCGGGCAGAGCTCCGGTGGGAGCTGGGCTCGGGTCTGGGCTCTCTGCAGGCAGCACGTGGTTGAGGCTGCTTGGACAACACGGTGTATCCTACCTTTCCTGCACGATGTTAGGGAATTTCTTGTGGGACTAATGGCTTGATCGTTGGCCAGAGAGGGGCTGAATTCAGCACACATTCCTCTCACACCTCATTACCGCCCATCCACCCCGGGCTGCCTCTGTTTGTTTAAGTGGAGCTCCTCAAGTCGGAGGATGCTCGTTAGGAGCCGGCTACGATAAACACAGCACTTGTGCACTTGCCTAATTTGGTACCTCTGATGAGCCAGAACTTAATAAATGCAAACTGCTACCCAAATTACTTAGATTTGTTCAGTCATTTTCTGTCTTCCTCAGCATATTCTGTGGGCTGATCTCATGACATTCTCCTTCATGCCAGTTTTTTTGTCTATCTGAACTTTCTTTTTCCACTAGAAGCCTCCAAGCTGGGCTCCTCTCAGACACTTTGCATATATTATTTCACTGCTTCAGTGGAATGGTTCAAATTATAATTTTCCAGCTGAGATACAAAGACTAATTCATTCAAGACCACCTTTTTTCTGTGTGTGTCTGTTTCTGTGTGTGACAGTGTAGATTTCTCTGTGGCCCTTGAGGAAATAAAATGCACCCAAAGTGCTCTGGGAAAATTGGGAGCAAGACAGAGAAAGCAATTTGTGGAGCAAAGTCATGTGCTATCAAGTGTATCCCATGCACACTTTGGGGATGAGCTGATTGTCTCTGGATGGTGGGAGAGAGGACAAGAAACCAGACACAGAGAATGCTGATTGACAAATACAAGTCTGGGCTGAAATCCTCTGCTGATACTGATCAAATCCAATCCACAGCAGGAGTCAATACCAAGAAACTGGCTGTGAGCACCAGTGTTATACTGGGGAGCCCACGAAGGGATGTGCATCCTTCTCCTTGTTCCTGGTCTGAGTAAGGCAGGAACCACCAGGAGCACTGCATTCACTTCTGGGATCACCAGCAGAGCCTAGAGGAGGTCACAGAAATGATCAGAGGGATGGAGCACCTCTGCTATGAGGAAAGGCTGAGACAATTGGCAATAATCAGCCTGGAAAAGAAAAAGGGGACCTCAGTGTGGCCTTTCAGCTCTGAAAGGGGGCCTGTAAGAGAAATGGAGATGGAGTTTTTAGCAGGACCTCTTGCTTTGGGACAAAGGGGGATGGTTCCAAACTGAAGGACGATCAGTTTAGATTAGATATAAAGAGGAAGTTTTTAACAATGAGGCCCTGGCACAGGTTGCCCAGAGAAGCTGTGGCTGTCCCATCCCTGCAAGTGTCCAAGGTCAGGCTAGACAGAGCTCTCAGCAACCTGATCTAGTGTAAAATGTCCCTGCTCACTGCAGGGGGTGGGACTAAATGACTTTTGAAGGTCCCTTCCTACCCAGAATATTCTGGGATTTTGTGATCTCTGCTCTGGTGTTTGTGCCAGGGGTGATCTCACCTCCAGCTCTTGGGAAACCAGGCTTAGGTGCCTTGGCCATTTTTCGTGGGATGGACAAACTGGACAGGGAGGGCTGGTGACATGCCATGAGGCCTCTGGATACAGGAGAGTGCGTCACCCTCTGAGTGTCAGCATGCAGGTTTAGAGCTCCAGCGACTGTTCCATGCTGTAATCCCAGAGAAGTCATTCAGGGCAACTGAGAAATGTGCCAGGTGGGTGCCTAAAATGAAGATGGAAATGTCTCTCATTGTCTTGGCCCCACATTCCTGCCTAGCCTGGAAGGACACTAGCGAGATCATCCATGAGAGCACAATTGGCAAACAGAGAAACAGTGTGGGCAGTGGGATGTCACAGGACAAAGGGAGACACATGGGAAAGGCTGAATCCAGCTTTATTTCTACCATTCCATGGCCATAATCCTGATATTTGACAAGTAGCTCAAATTCACTTAGCGTAATGTTATAAAGTAAATAGCTTTGATCCGATGTATTTAATTTAAAGCACTTACATTTTATTTATTCTTTTAGTGTGAGGAACAGACTGCACTTTCTTTAATAATGTCTAAGAAATAAGGATTTCCAATGCCCACACAGAGCAAAATTCATACCAGCAACACAACTGTGAAAAGTGATTTCCTTGAGCCTGTTTTCATGCAGAAAAAACAATTCCTGTGACTCAGGAATCAGTGTGGCCTTGTATTGAAATATAGTGCATCAAATAACTGGAAGAATATTTGGAAAATTAACTCATGAATGACTCGTGAAGTAGAGAAATTGGTAAGTGCCCAGTCACAGCAACAGTAAAGAATTTATATGATGATAAAAATAATGGAGAATATATTAAGGGCCTCAGGGGAAAAAGAAAGAAAAAAGGAGAAAAAGAAGGAATTCGTTTGCAAGATATGATTGTTTTTGAAACATTTGCCTAGCAACAACCCAACAAATGCTCCAAGTATGGCTGTATTTCATATTCTCACAGCAATACCACATCATGTTTCAACACAAGCCAGCCCTGAAATCCACCCTGGTGACCTCAGCTGCCCTGCTCTGGTGCTTGGGCATCTTGCAGCTCCCACCCTTCCCGAGCCCTGGCCGACTGCAGCCCCGGCTGGCCATGGCAGGGCACAGAGTGCGTCTGTTTCCGCTATCCTACGTTGCAACAACCTGTTCCCCACTTTCTGTCGCCTGGCACTACGGAAGAAAACAGCTCAATGTGCCAATTTCCCTGTCTGTGCCCTGGTGGCAGTGCGTGGTGCCTACTTCTGCCCACTCAGCTCTGCCTGACCTTACTTTCCCCACACACCGTCTGAGCTGGAGAAGTCAAAGTCAGGTCAAGTTCTTGCGTTCCAAGCCCAGGTAAAATCTCTTCCTCACAGAGTTCTGTTTATTTTCCTATCGTCTCACTCATGGCTTTGCTTTTCAGAGCAGACCTGAAAATTTGAGTCTAACAGCAGAAACAAATCAGGGGATTTAAACAAAGTCCAATGAACTTCTGGGAAAGGAAAGGTGCCAATCTGCTGGAAATTTAGCCTGTCAGAAATAAGGCTCAGATCCATCTGTGTCCCTGCTATGCCACAGAGCTCAGATGTAAGTGAGAACAGTTTTCAGCATAAATAGTGGCCATGCTGTGAGAAGCAGAGTTGTATACACGGAGGGAAGGCTTGGATGGCACATGGCTCCCCTGAGTTCTGAGCCTGCTGTTTCCACTATTTTCAAAAAGGGGGTGGATTTAGGTGCTCCTGTCTCTCAGCAATGGTGTTTGTCCCTGAAGATGGGCTCAGGCTCCTGGACTGCCTGCTAAGCCCTGTCTTCAGAGGGAGCTGGGAGACCCTGGTGCTGTGGAGGCATTACCTCAGGAGAACAGCAGCTCCTGCTGCACTCTGAATTCTGAGGCAGCTGTGACCCAGAAGCCTTCATCCAGACATGGCTCTCCTGTCTACTCTCTTGTCCCTTGGCCACTAGAGCAGCAGGTCTCATGGCAGGCAGCAGGGACAGCACAGCCTCACCACCCCAGAAATGGACACGAGCACATTCTGTCTCCTGCCAATGTGGCTCTGGAGACGCGACCTCTGCCAGAGGGATGAGGCAAACAGCCAGGCAGGTAGAGCTTTAATCAGGTGCCCTTTTGAGGAAAAGGGCCCTCATTTCATCACCTGTGTCACTTTGCAATTTGGGCAGGCTTCGAGCAGAGGAGTGGGCACCAAACACAAGACAGCTCCACGTACCTGCTATGCCTGGCAGCTCTGCTGTACTCAGTAGTGCACCTGAGTGTGTACTCCAGCCAGGATCCTTTGCCAGGATAAATTTTGTCCCCAGCATGAGTGCCAGGCAGTGCAATTAGATCAGCTAACCCTTAAAACACAGACAAAGCCCAGCCCAAGGCCATCCAGGAGCAATTTCGAAGTGAGAGTAGTTCAGCAGCTGTCCTTGGGTGCCTGCAAACTGCTTTTATGAGCGCAGTTGCAGGAAGCAGGGACTGCACATCATCACCTCTGTTTTCCAGGTCCAGGTCCTGCAGGCCTTGGTTTCATGGTAACTGGAACCAGATCTTTGTTGTTGCATTTGTGCATTTGTGTTGATCTAACACAACCCCTTTTCTGTTAAAAGTACCTAGACTATATGAGGTAGACTTTAGTCTCACATCCTGCTTTTACGTATGTAAGAACCCACACAATTCCTATCACAGCATAACATTTACCAACATGGAGCTCACCCAGCAGCGTTTTTAGAACATTTCTGAGATAGAAAATTTACTTTACATGGAATCATCTTGCTGTCATCATATTTAATATAGTGCTGGGAACCTGAGACACAGTTTTCACATCCCTATCCCAGATCAGCTGCAGAGAGATCAGTGCATCAATGGCCCATCAGCTGCTGCCTGCAAAGCACACTGAGGCCCACTGAGGAAAGCATGGCAGTGACAAGTGTTATTTATTAATCTATGAGTTAATAACCCTTTATTTCACAGCGTATCTCTGACTTTGGTCATCACACCCTTCCCACCTCCCCATTCCAAACCACAGAGGGTTGCGATACAGAATACATCTGTTTCCTGTTTCAGAAATTGCAATTACACATTTACAACCAGCACATTTACAACCAGCACCCTCATCTGAGATTCAGAGGCAAGCAGTTTGTATTTACAAGTAATATATGCTCCTGAACCTATCAGACTCCTTTGTATTGTACTGTCTGCTGAAAATGCAGAATAGACAAATACAGGAGAAAGAATATTCCTGTTATTTGGAGAGGTTTACACCATCCTCTTTTTCTCTTACTGCTATTAAAATTAAATTAGTGTCTGGGATAATCTATCTAACAGAAATAAGTAATTGTAATGACACACAGGGAGAAAAGACAATTATTTAAATTGGTCATAAATGTTCTTTACTAAGATATTATTATTATTATTATTATTATTATTATTATTATTATTATTAGTCATGAGAACCTGCAGGCCAAGTAAGGCTAAGTGCTGGCTTCACTACTTCACTAAAGCAAGGCCAGTGGGTAAAACACTGGCCAAAAGAAATCAAAAGTGGTTAGAAGGCCCCTGTGCCTTGGCTCCAGGCTCCATCACACACCTACATGTTCTGTGCAGTGCAGCTCTTCAGGCTCCTCAGATGCTCTGGGACAAAGACTGTCCAGCTCACAGTTTAGGCTTTCCATCCCCTGCTGACATGCTGGATGGAAGCTCGGCCTCCTGCCATTCTGGTAGGTAGTGAGGCTGAGGGAATTGCATCTCTTTGACCACTTCTCTCCTTCTGCCTCCTCAAGTTAAACAGCTTGAGACTGATAGGCCCAGCCCTGTGCTCAGGGATAAACATTGGTGAAAGTATTTGCAGACACAGGACCATAATCTTGAGACCAGCACTGATCCCAGATATGATTTTGTTTATGAGTGTCAGTTCTGGGGAATGACTGAAATCCTAAGGGAAAAGCCTGTGTTTCAAGATGCTTGCAACATCTTATCCCCCAGCCTGACTCAAGTGAGCAGCCTGACTTGCCAGAGCAATCCCTATCTACTACAGAGCCAAAATCACAGGCTGATGTAGGATGGTTTCATTTTGCAAGCAGAGTTGGGAGTTGGAAACATGCAGACCTGCAAAATGCTGGCACTTTGCAGGCTGAGAATTTGCAAATGCTTTGGCCAGCTCTGGGTTCATCCATGGTGAAATCTTGTGTGGACTGGCTGTGTAAGAAAAGAGAAAACAGAAAACAGGACTCCTGCACAGGCCTGCTGCTGCTTGAGCAAGTGAATCACCTGTCTCCTTGGTTCATTACTTGGCATATTCCCTTCTCCTTGCTAGAGCACCAAATGTAAGTATCTTGATTGCTCATGAGCTCCATGGTGTGTCAATCTGCAGGGAATCAGCTCTCTGCTACCAGCTCTTCCCTCTCCAGTTCTTTCTTTGAGCTCCTGAGTGCAAAACGAGGTCTTCCAAAAGAGTTGCTGCTGCCCAAATGTGGAATAGGAACCAAAGCTCTGAACCTCAGGTGCACACAGTATATACATCCTGCTTTCCCCCCTCCAGAACATGCATCGATACTATTTATAAATAATATAAGCTATGACACCTTAGCTTTTAGCTTGGAAAACTGTGGCCTGGATTTTCAGGGTGGCTTAAACCTCAGCACACACATCAACACAATGGCCAGCACACACAGCTTCCTGTCAGGGTCTAATCTCTTTAGATTAGAGGGAATTTTAGCAGGCAGTTCCCAGCCTCAGAGTCACAGAGCTGCAACACTGACAAACCCATCAAGAGAATGGGCAACTGGAGGAATTCCTGAATTGCAGGAGCTCATCTGTTTTTCCTGGGCCAGCAACCAGAGTTTGGGAGGTCCAAAGTTACCTTGGTGTGTTTACAGGGAGATCTGCTGCTCACACAATTTGCTGATGTTTCCCAGTTCGCAGATGTGACTGGGCTAAGGAGAGGCCCCTGGAGACCCAACTCCTCTACAAAAAACGCTCGTATTTGCAGTGGCTCTTTCCCTTTGGGACAGCTCATGGCTTGGATGGGTGCACTGTTTTCTGAGTAAAAGCATGTCTGGATGACTGAACCCAGAGAGTTACACCCAGCTGGTGACTGCTCAGCAGGGCTCAGTCTTGGGGCAGTTCTGTTTAATACCTTTACTGACAACCTAGACAAGGGGATCAAGGGCACCCTCAGTAAGTCTGAACCAAGCAGGGCAGGAGTGTTGATCTGCTGGAGGGTAGGAGCTTGGACTACTCTGATTTTAAGCTTTATTTCAAGAGACCATAGCAGATTAGGGTGAGGAAAAGAGAAAGCATTGTGTCAGATCAGCATTAATTCCAAGAGAAGGAAGGGGGGAATCCTGGTGTGCATTTTGTCTGCCACAATCAGGAAGTGCTGCAGACATCTCCTCAGCATCATCTGTTGTCCTTATTTCTTCTCCGGGGTTGAGGCACACTGGAGACAAAAGATTTTGCAGCCCCAGCAGAAATGTTTGTGGAATGTTTATCTGATCAGCTAAAGCCTTTGAAGGCTTGCTTTGGTAAAGAGTTGTAACACTTCATCATTCAGATGCAACTGAAACACTCAATGTCTCCTTTTTGCAAGAGAGGCTTTTTTTTAGGGCAGCAAATTGGTGTTTTTTACCAACAGCAAGAGCTGGGTACCACAGTTCATGGAATTATTAATTTTTCTGGACAAAGCTAGAAATGGGGCTACATGCTGTTTCATGTTTGTCAGACACACTGCACTGTACACCAAACAAGCAGTCTCTGAAAGGGAAAAGAGTCACCAAACCCCAATTTTGTTGCTAACTGTGCAGTGAGATGTAAGCTCCCTCCCTCTGCTCTGCATGGAAAGAGAACCTGATGCTGGTTACTCCTTTCTGCATCACAAAGGAGACTGCACAAAAGGGAAAAAGCATCTCTGCTAAGAGTAAGACTGCTGGCATGGAAAAAGTGATGTCAGAGACACAGAAGCAGTTTGGGAAGAGCCGGATTATTGGCCTGCTCCACAGTTTGGGAGTAATCCCCGGGCATTAACCCCTGGGCAGCCAGGCTCTGCTTTCTGCCCTATCACATGTGATGGGGTGAAATTAAAGCAAGCCTCATTATCATCTTTTAACGCCACTTAGCACATCCCAATTTCGAGGCTACCAGAGAGATACATGGAAAAGTGTGGCCAGTCTCCAAGCTGGACAATTACAGCTCACATGGAGCAGGGCTGTGTGGGTCTACACAGTCACGTTCTGTGGTCAGGGTTATATTTGCAACCGTGTTTCCTGGTGCCTTCTCTGCCTGGATTCCAGGTGTTTCTACAAGCTTGGCTGCTTGATACATTGTAAGGGATAAACACTTCTGGGTTTCCATATGATGCCCAGCAGGGACACTTGAGACATCCTAAATGGCAGCTGAACTGAGCTGACCTTTCTGACCACTGCTCCAGCTGTTTTCAGCTTTCTCCCCAAGCTAAATCGTTGGTCGCAAGAGCTCTCTGTGCCTGCAGGTGCTACATATTCATTCATGTCATCTCAAAGACCACGAGCTCAGACGTATGTCAGGCTGAAATTCCAGTTTCAAGGGGAAAAACAAACCTCCGGGAGACTATAATGTGCCTGCTCCTACTTCTAACCACTTGGAAAATACCATTTTGTCACAGGACATCAGCTCACCATTCTGAGCTACAGCCAATTTGCTTTTAAAACCCATCTGCCCTTGAGTCCATTTTTGTCCAGGACATGTGCCCTGTTTTGAGCTCAGCTGGGCAATGGTGGGGCCATATCAATACTTCAGCTTGAAGCCAGCCCCTTCTAAAGCTCAGTTCTGCAGCAGAGGCTTAATCTAGGCTGGGTCCAGCCTAGTCGTTCCTGAATTGTCAGCAGAAAAATGCACACCATGCACATACAAGACTGGTGGTGGGAAAGTCTCCCAAAAACAACTGATGATCCCTGTAACTTCCACTAGCAATAACTTGCTTCAGTGCAATTAATTCCTGTAAATCTCCTGATGATACCAGCTATGTCCTACAGACACTGCTGTAGTCTCCTCTAATCTTCAACTGCAGAAAGAATTTTCTTTATAACTTTCTTGTCTCTATGGGGAACATTGTCATTTCTGCTTTCTGACTTTTGGTGTCACAGAGTTGCTCCAAACCTTCTCCCAGGTCTCTTTCCTCTCACCTTACTTTTTTTTTTTTCCTTATTTTTAAAACTTTTTAAAGGCTTTTAGTTGCATTGCTCCTGGTATTGCTTCATCTGTGCAACTTTTGTTGCTGAAGCAAATGGGGCTGGAGCTTGAGCAATGCAAGTTCACAGCACGAAATGAGATAACCAAGGCAGGAATGAGACAAGGCAATGTCTTGCTCTTGCGAAAGAGAAATATAAAATATAAATTTCTGAGGCTGCAAACAAGCCCTTTCTGCTGGATCAAACCACAGCATTACAGGCTGCAGCAAATGATGCTTGCAACATTTTCAGGGCTGTGGTGTTTAGGATTAATTTCGGATATTTCGCTTTTGCCATGATTTGAAATCTTTCATACTGCCACAAGGCAAAGAGCAACAACTGTGCATTTTAATCTTTGCAGTTCCTCAAAGATATTGAAATGTTGGAAATCCACTGCACTCTATGGGATGCTTGAAAGTATTCCTTTAAAAGGAAATTATGGTTGAGATATCAATGTCAATACAGTGATAGCTCCACTAAAGTTCCACTAGCTACAAAGAAAATGTTTATTTTATGTATCCTTCCATGAGTCCTTGAATGTACTGAGCATTATAAATGCTTCCAGGAAAAATTACTGTTTATTTACAAGTTTTATTAGCACAGTACCACATGACCTGATGTTAATGGGCTGGGGGGACTAGAAAGAGACAAAACCATTTTGCTTGGAGAAGAGTAAAATATAAAGGGACAAAATATGATTTAGATGATAAGCTGAAACCTAGAGAAATGGAGGAATCTGCCTAAAGTCCCACAGACCCAGAGGATCCTACATTTGCACATTCTTACTCTGAGTCACGTCCGGGATGAGCACCATGGATATTTCCTAGGGAGAACTTTGGCCCCATTAGCTTAGATTTTAGAAAATCTCAAGCTATGCTAATTAATTAATTACCCCTATACAGGATGAGGAGCCATTAAAATGAGCACAGCCTACAGTTCTGCTCTAGAGTTATGTGTCTGCAAGGCCCATCAGAAGTGCTGCATTGTTTTTTCTTGCAGCCACAATGCAGGAATTAATATTGGACTATGAACTTCCCAAATCCACTCACAATCTGATCTCTCCTAAGCAGATCCCTTTCTTTTAAAAAGAAAGATAACTCTTTCTTTTTAAAAGCCATGTTCCAAGTTCCCTAATAAAGAAATCAAGGTAAAACAATCGTAATTTTTTTTCTAACTTTTACCCAGTTTTGTTTTGAGTTTCTATATTGAGTTTTAGACATCAGTTAATGTCACGATTATGATGACATTTATCAGTATGATTTGCCATTTGACTTGAACTTTGAGTAAAAAGTCTTTCTGTCCCATATCCCATATCCTTGTGTTTTGATTATCGACAATATGGAGGAAAATAAAAATAAAATAAATGTTTCTGCCCCTTTTCCACTGGTGTATAGATGAACATCCTAAAGTGTAACACAACTATGGAGAACCATGTGTGGGAAGGAAGTGGGAACAAGCAGGACTTGTGAGTGGGTGATTTTAACTCGAGTGAAACGTCCTTTTCTTATCTATACCCCCTGCTGAATTCACTTTGGCTCAAACCACCCCCACGAGGCTTTGCTGTGTGGGGAGGCTGAAGTCAGGGTTCAAACTCAGGCTAAAAGTGCAGTGGAAACTCACCCTGAACAGTTCAGAAAACTTTAGATTTTTGGCACCCACATTTCTAAGATGTCACGAGCTATCTCAGCTATGCTGGGAAAAAAAAAACACAAAGGAAAAAGAAGAAAAGAAAAAGTATTTCTGATGTTCCCAGTACTGGAGACAAAGCAGAAAATCTTTTTTTTATTTTTCTGGTGGTACAAAAACACTTGTCAGCATTTCTGCATTTTTTTTTTCCACAGAAAACGCTGCTCTCTGTTCTTGGGAGCAGCAGAGAGAGTATTTTTTTTTCCCACTGTAGCACTACCCTGCTTTCCACAAAGCATCCTGATACAGCTACAGGTAGGATGAACCACATCTTCTTCTGCAGGCATCTCTGCACTGGGAACATCCCCCACAGGATTAATGAACTGCTCCCAGCTTCCCTCGAGCACAAATGATACTCATTTCTAGCAGTTAATGCCCATTTCTGTGGGGAAGCTGCCCACTTTTCCCTGCAGAGCATGGCCAGTCCCTGCCACTGAGGAACACGATGAGCCTGACAGCTTAGCAGAGATAGAAGGAAATTATGGATGACAATTATATCCAGAGTTATCTAAATCAAGCAGAAGCACTTGGGAAAGTCATAATGCATAATTCAGGTTGAAGCTGACCTTTAACTACTGCAGGCTGAAATCTTTTTCTGAAGCAGGATATCTTGAGAGCTGGTTCATAAAGGGCTTTCTGCACATTTCTCTGATGCCCTGAGCAAAAACACACTCTGGTAAACAAGAAACCAGCTCCAGGAACTGTTGGCCTAATCTGGACTTGCAACCCCTGATGGTTAAAAGTTTCAGATGAATATATGTGTGTAGTTTAGGAGAGAAAATGAAGGACAGATGATGCTAAAATCAGGATATCATTACCAGAGCTGTAGTCAAGTTAAACTGTTACTATTCTCAGTTTTATTAGGATTTTACTTTAATCCCACAAAATCCAATAAAATATACCTTCTTGGAAAATATAATATGAAAGGATCCTATTGAAGCACCTGCTGTCCTTGCCAATAAGCTGTAAAAGAGGGAAAGACATTTGGAAACTAGTGTTCAGAGACTGGGCAGGAGGACTGGAAACTTTGCGGAGATGCTGCTGTGTTGTCCTGTTTATCTTCTTTCCCTCTTCTTGCTCAGCTGGCCAGCAGTTAAGGAGAAGTATTTTGCCTCTTGTGAGTCATACTTACCAGAAACATTTTGCTTTGGGCATCTCCTTGTTGCCACAATCCTCGTCCCCCTTCTTTCTGTATTTCCCATTTAAATGGAAAGACACCAACTACTCTTTGGAAATATTACAAGCTCTTGTATGAAGAGCACTACATCGGGCATGTCCAAATCTTTCCATTACAGCAATCCAGGAACAACTGCAAATAACATTTGTAATCAGAGTAGGACCCATAAGATGAGTCACTGATGTCTGAGAAGTTCCTGACTATGGCAATTCATGGGGAGGGGGTGGTTAAAGAGAGGGAGAAAAGGAAGTTTGGCTCTGATCCAGACTCATATCTCTACTGGAAGAGCCGGAGAAATAATAAAACCTTTCCAAAAACACCACATGGGAAAACAGCCATTGTTTCCTCCAATCTTTTCTATCCTGTGGGGCAGAGCAGTAGACTCAGGAGAGGAACACTCACCACATACAATCAGTTGCTCCAAGAGGTTTCTAAGAGGGTCAAAGATTATGCTTCCAGTGGAATGTGGTGGAGGAGGAAGTCAGTGGCCATGCTGCCCTGTCTCTGCCCTGTTTCTGCCCTGCAGGATCTCCTTGAGCTCCTTGAGCAGGGTGTGCCCTGCCTTCTGCTTTGGGTGCTGAAATTAGTGGAAATCCCTCAGCACTTCAAGCTTCAGTGACTCACGTTCCCTTTTCAATTTGCAATCAGGAGAAAGGACTAATCTACAGGCTTGGCCTGCACAGGAAGCTGTGAGAGCCCCAGTCCCACCTGATGGAAGCCATTGGCCTTCACCAGCCACCAGAGAAGAGGCACCAGCTTAGAGCTGGGGACAGCCACTGCCAAAATATCCTTGGAAGCTTCCATGCCTACCTCTGGCCTCTCCTGGGTGCAGGATGGACTGTGACATCCCTCTAGGCTGGCAAGTCTTTTAGTTCCAGGTTTTGGTTCTAAATAAGCAAGGTTTTCTTGTTTCTGGCATTTCATGTCAAGAATTGCATTACAGTTGATGGGGACCCACTAAATAGTCACACTGAGAACAACCCCAAGTTACTTCTGATCCACCAGTACTGATAGCTGTGAGGTATCCTGACTCTCTGAGAAGTTCTGAAATTAAGAATGATTACCTAACTCAGGCATGGGTGAACCCTCAGCAGATACCCCCTAAGTTTCTACACTGTTCCTCACCATCCTTCTCAGAACTGCAAACTTAACTGAGGGCAAACACATCCTCCTTTTTGTCTGGTCATTGCCAGTGCTACTGCTGAGTGGATCCCAAACCTTCCTGAGGAAGGAGCCCTTCCTTGTACTCAGCATGGCTCATTTTTTAACATATGCAAGTGAAGGATGGTGTCTTGAAGGCGACCCACTCTACATGACCTAGCAGATGGATCTTCAAAGAATATCTGGAACCACTGTGCACGGGGAAAGTATTAATAAGGGCACCACAAATCCACATGACTCCACCCAGCAACTCAGTGGGGTTATCCTTCCTTTCTCCAACAGCTGCCTCTGAGCTATGGTAACTGTTGGAAAGAGCTGGAGGTTTGCATCATAACCACTGCTTTTTGCAGCAGGGGATGTTAGAAGTTACAAAAACATGGTACAAACCCAACCTTTTCCAAAGCTTCTGATTCCAGTAATAACTTGTTTCTCACCCTGACATGGGTCTTGCTGTTGTGCTGCCAATGCTTCCACTGCTCAGATTGCTCAGCTGATCCAGTCAGTTCCTTGAGTTTTCTGCCCCTCAGAGGCTTCCTTTTTTTCTCCCCATCTCATGCTGAATATCCATCCTCTGCCCCATGAAATTACTCAAGAAGGCATTCCTATGTTATTCCTTTCCTGTTGGTGATCAATCAAAGCCATGTAGATCTGTTCTTACCCTCATTTTAATTTGTCTGCACCAGGACCTGAAGTTCAGGCTTCTATTTAGACCTGACTCTGCTATGTTTAACTTCACATTATATTTAACCCTCTGAGTTTCCTGAAGGAGCACAGATGAGAATTTTCAATTATCCACCTTTCCCAGCTGAGGTCATTGGACCAATTCCTGCCCCTTTAGACACTGAGATAACCTTTCCAAGACAAACTCAGCACCCTGTACTTTGACACCCAGCTGAGGCCAGGCTTGATTTGGGGGACAATAATTCTCATCCAGGCAGGATGGACATGGTTCTCTGCTAGAATAGGAAAAGTTTCTGTAACACTTGTGGCCTCGCACCTGGTTTGAGTGTAGGAGTCTGGTTTAAGTCCTGGAGTCAGGCCCTGGCCATCTTTGGTACAGATTTAAACCAAGCCTCTGGCTGCTGTAATTTATGCTAAGAGTCAGGACGAATGCCAAGCCAACTCACGATGCTGGGATTCAAAAAGTGACTGAGAGTCACATTCTCTCCATTATTCTTCTAACGATGAGCCCATTGCTGCAGATCTGAGCTAGGGAATGAATACCCCCGGAAGGCAGCAGAAAGTGAAATCATCCTGATGTGCCTCATTGCTTACCTGTGGTTTCTGCAACAGGCCCAGTGAACATTCAAACCTTCGGGCAGAAATCTGTAAACGTGGCTGCTTCAGCTACAACTGAAATCACTGCCTGCAGGGAAATGTCTGCATCCCAAGAAAGGACATGATGGGAGAGCATCCAGGGAATGTGCTTGGTGCTAGAAAGCAAGAGTGTTAGAGTTCCCATGAATTAGCACAGCATTGTTTCCAGATTAAAAAAGTGAACTGGTTTGGGTTGCAAACAAGAAGCAATTCTAGATTTCTTCAGTGCTCATCTTAAAGGTAAAAGTTTTCCATGGATATTTGTCCAAAGTTTGCAATCTTTTGGTTAAACAAGCTACATTTACTTTTTTAGAAGTCTGGTTCTTTGGCCAAAGAGCTGGTAGGCCAGAGCAATTCTGGTCAACTACACATGGTGCAAAGTTATCTGAGTTATCACTGAAGGATCCTTAGCATGGGATGAAAACCAATATTCCACCTTAGCTAAGCAGGTGATGGTTTGGGGAGGTGCAAGGAATGGCAAAAGAGAAATAGAGGGCATGAATCGCTGATCTGTGGGCTGTTTATCAGCTCTTGTCTCACTTTTCTCATGCAGCTCTGTGGGAGGCATTTCTGTGGGACATGATAATAAAAGCTGGGATGTTTTTCCACCCTATTTTTTTCATGCTTTCTTTGATTTTGCTGTAGATCCCAGAGACCAGATGTCTTATATTAAAGGAAGAGTCACTCTGCTTCTCTTTGGGGACATATTCAGAGAAGGAAGAGAGGAAAAGTTTTTCCTTTTGAAATGAGAGTTAAATTGACACACAGTGGACAAATGGCAGGCAGAGGCCAGGCATGCTGTTGATAGAGAAGATAACCCTGAACAGTCAGGCTGATCACCACAAGACCTGAAGATATTTTATTAAAATAACTTTCAGAAGCTTCTTGGGCCATCCTACAACTAAGGGTGACCTGACATTGTGAGTTACCTTTGCCTCTCAGGGGATCCTTCCCATTTCCCCAGTGGGATAAAGATGTGAGGGATGACATAACTCCCTTCTCTGTGCAGCTGCCTCAGCTCTGACGGGAACAAATGATGGCAGCCTGCTGATGGCAGACACGTTAGTCATGCTTCCACTGTTAATTGGGCTTCTGCATCTGGCTGGCTTCATCTGCTACCCCTTGTAACACACTGACAGCATAAGCCATGTCCGTGCCAAAAGAATTCCTACACTCCACAAATTGGGACCCCAATCCTGCATTTGAGCTTCTTGCTGATACTTTGTATAAACGTCATGATTCTTGAAGGAAGCTGCACTCAATAAATCATTCCCTTGATGCTGCTTTGGGAATGGGATGTGCATGTCATTGATCTCCACTGGACTGGAGAGCAGCTGGGGCACTGAGCTCACTCCCCACAAACCCCAGAGAAGCCTAGCAGAGGTGGTTAGCCCAGTTAAAATGTGCAGCACATCCTTTCCACACTCACCACAACCTTTAGGCAGACCTAACAAAACAAGGCGGTGAGCATGAAACACCAAAACCCTCACTTAACTAGAATGTGTTACTGGAAGGGAGTGAGGGACCACAGGCATTTTGGTGTCCTGAGGTCCTGTGGTGGCGTGTCCTTCAGAAAGAGACTCCAGCTGATTCCTGCCAACGCAAACTTGAGAGCGCTTCAGCAGCGGGCGGCAGTGGTGCGGGGAAAGCGAGCAGAGAGCACTGCAGTGCCTCCAGCTGCAGATGTGCCCAACAGCTGGAGCACCACCAGGGTCCTCAGCTCTGCCCAGCTCCCTGCAGCCCTGAGTATCCTCCATCTACCAGGAGTCCCAAGGGAGCTCATCTCCTCCATCTTTCCTAGAGGCATCCAGCGGCAGCTACTCCGCTAGGATTTATGGAGCTCCCGCTGGGAGACGGAACACGCATTCACATGAGTCATTAAGTTCTGCCAGCAGGATGACCTTAAAAATGGATATTTTAGAAGGGTTTTTGTTGGCATTGCTTACTCAGTTAAATGCTTATAACATAATTGCTAAGGGGAAAAAAAGGATGTTTTCAGGAAAAAAAAAGTACAACCCAAACACAAAAATACTTCATAGAACCTAAACAAACTACACACATTACTGCAAATCATTTATGGTGGAATTGGCTGTTGTGCTCAAGCGAGTTACAAGGATCAGGTTGTCTGTGTCCACAAAAGCAGGATCCTGCCCTGAAGCTTAATTTTTAACTTAAGGGAAAGCAATAGAAAGAGCTGCTGCAGAAGGCATTAGCATGAAAATAGACCTGGTCAGGTATTATTCTCACAATATTGTTGTCATCAAAGGACAAACTCAAAAGAATGCTTGATTTTTGCAAATATGATTTTTGCAAGCCTGATTTTTGCTTTCAGCCAATGCTAGAAATTCTGAACCATTTAGTCAAAAATTTTTCATTCAATCCATGCAAATATTTGAATTTTTTTTCTTCTTTCTGAAGTTTTGACTAGATTGAATGAAAATATATCCTAATTATAAGTAATGATTACCAAAAATCACGACCAGCAAGTTAAAACTGTCATTCTCTCTCTTCCACTGAATTTTTCTCTCCTACAATTTCAGTATTACCAGAAGAAGTAGCCCAGCTTCCCAAAATACTCGGATTATCCAACTGCCTCTGCACTGACTCACAGGGAAGCTGTGGACAGCAGCTTGCAGACAATACTTTCCATCTGTCCACAAAATCCCCCTCACTGAGCATGACAGGTTTAATAAGACAGGTTTAAGTGCTGCTACACCTTATGTGCTGTACCTGCAAGGTGAGCTGCTCTCCCTGCATTTGGGAGTGCCCTTATTCCTCTGCCTGCTGCTCCAGCAGGGCTTCTTCTCCCTCTCCTGCATTACTGAGTCCCTTCCCTGGAGCATCTGAAGGAGACAACAAGAAAGATGGAGAGAAAGTATTTGCAAAGGCTTGGACTCACAGGACAAGGAGGAATGACTTCCCACTGCCAGAAGGCGGGGTTAGATGGGATACTGAGAAGAAATTCCCACCCCTGTAAGGGTGGGATAATGAGAAGAAATTCCCCCTGTAAGGCCCTGGCACAGGGTGCCTGGAGGAGCTGTGGCTGCCCCATTCCTTGAAGTGTCCAAGGTAAGGTTGGATGGGGCTTGGAGCAACCTGGGGTAGTGGAAGGTGTCCATGCCCATGGCAAGGGGTGGCACTGGATGATCTTGAATGTTCCTTCCAATCCAAACCATTCTGTGATTCTCTGATTCTGACCAGCTTAGCAAAGGTGCTGACACAGTAATGGGCACTAAGGAAGGAGTTTGAGCCCCTGATCCCACTGCTACTGTCTAGCTGGGAACCATCACTGCTTCATAACACAGAGAGAAATGCAGGTTCCTTGGATTTTGGCTCAGCCAGAGACATTGGCTCCTGCTGACCACCTAAGTGAGTCCACCAGAGCAACATAAGGAATTGATTGGACTGAGAAAACAGCTATAATTAGAAATGGGTTAAAACAGATGAACAGACCTCATCACTTGTTTTTTGTTTGCTTTAGCAAAACCAATACCAAGAATGGTTTGGCTGCAGGCCTCATTTCTGAGCTCATAATATTCACGGGTGGATCTGGGAATAAAAGAAATGGTTTCTGTCAAAAGCTGTCAGCAGAGAAAGAGCAAACTATTCTCCATTTCAGCATGCTCCCACATTTGTATAGCTGAACCTTCTCTGACCATCACCACATCTGTCACCGCGGCTTTGCAAATTCAGTGGCTGGATGAATCTGTGAAGCTGCTTCTCTTCTCTTCAGCAGCAGAGTATTCACTCTGAATTCAGACTGGGACTCTACAGAAGGGGTCCCTGTTCCTCAGCCAAGGATCATCAGCTCTGGGGAGTGACCCAGGGCAAACTAACACTGCAGACTCTGCTCAGGTGTCACCAAGGGGCTTTGGTCATGCAGGAGGAAGTAAATTATAATCCAAAAGCAGGAGGAAGTAAATTATAATCCAATCCAAACTAATTTCCCTTCTGCCTCCCTCTCCTTCCTTCCCCTCATTTCTATGCAAATCCACACGTATGTGAGTGTCTGACTGAAGTCAAGTGCCACTCAAAGGTAGTGCTACCAAGTTCAAGGGTTTTATTTAAGCTGCAGCTATGCAAGCCAACAATTGCATAAGCCCCTTTATTGGAGGAGCTCTGAACATGGAATAAGACAGGTTTAAGTGCTATTACAGATCCAGAATTTCTTATGTGTTCTACAATCTGAAACTAATCCAGGAAAACACTTCACCAAAATTTATCTTCCACACCACAGACATCCATTGAACTACATCTTCATCAACCCACTGCTTTATAAAACATTAATTAGCAGAACCAGCCCTGATATTTTTGGTGTATTCACTGTTAGGGAAAAAACTCCTCAGCTGTTTGCCATTTTACCATTCCAGTATCAAGGAATGATAGAATGTTATTATTAAATGTGTTTATTTAGGCACTATCAACTCTCACACATTCCTACATCAGCTGCTTTTTTAAGAAGTTCTTCATCTGTACGGAAATATTAAATCCTTGCTGCACAAGAGGTCTCCCTCATTTGTTGGTTCTGCAAGTACCAGGGACCTTTTTTTCAGCTATTGGGAGTAACAGCTCTGCTCCTCTCTCCCATTCACTTGCAGAGCTGGGCCATTGATGTTTGCAGTTGCAATCCAGCCAGAGCCACACTGAGTTTTACTAACAGAGGATCTGATCTAATCCGTCTGAACTCCCCTGCTTGCTCAAGCACAGCTACAAAGCCTTTGCTGTGATTCTGCCAGCTTTCATCAGCTACCTTGGTCAGGGTTGAACTCTTCCTGGATGGGAGTTTTCCAAGAAAAATCCAGCAAGAAGCCAGCCCTCCAGCACAGCACTTGCGGGCACGGTACTGTCGGAGGAGCAACATTTCAGATGTGGTCATCGGCAGGCGTGGGTTCAGCACTGACTCAAAGGGAAGAATACCACCCCCTGAATCACCAGCACAGCTTCCTCCAGACCTTGAGGTTTCCTGGCCCTACATCAGAAGAGGTTTCTGTCACTTCTGACATTTTTGTTTACTTCCTGTAATTTTCCACTATGCTAGACATCCATGGATTTTTTCTCACTGGAGCAAGATGGACAGTGCCCCAGTCACTTCACCTGGATTATGACATGCCCAAGGCCTGCCATCCCACCACCAACCTCTCATGCCAGAATCTGGGGCTTTGTAGCCTGTTAAGGTGGGCATGCTCACTGAAAGTCTCATAATGCCACTGGCTCACTTTTTCTAGACCTTCTCAAGACCTTCTCCAATGTTAATGAGAGAGAAAAAAAAAGAAGAAAACAAGGAAAATGCAGAGGTAAAGGAACAAACCCACTATTCGTGCTACTCCTCTCCTCAGAGGCTGTGGCAGTCCAAGTAACACTCACTACAGACCCTGGTGCAGCAGGAGCTGTGCATCCAACACTGCACAAGACCAAAAGCAAGACCCCCTCCACCTGCACCCTCACCGGGAGCTCAGACACAAATCTGTGCTTTCTCTGGGATTACTTCAAACTCAGTGCCAGGCTTTGCAACTCTGCACTTGTGGGTAGCATGAAATGGCATCCATAGTTCATGATAATGGATAATGGATCTCCTGCTGCTCCCTGAGCTACAGAAACAACTTTCCAAGTAAGAAATTTTTCCTCCTCTCCAACCTGAACCTCCCCTGGCACAGCTTGAGGCTGTTCCCTCTCCTCCTGTCCCTGTTCCTGGATCAGAGCCCGACCCCTCGGCTGTCCCCTCCTGTCAGGAGCTCTGCAGAGCCACAAGGGCCTCCCTGAGCCTCCTCTTCTCCAGGCTGAGCCCTTTTCCAGCTCTCTCAGCTGCTCCTGGTGCTCCAGCCCCTTCCCTGGTTCCATCCCCTTCCCTAGACAAGCTCCAGCGTGTCTTTCTTGTCATGAGGGGCCCAAAACTGGACACAAGATTTGCGTGCCCAGGGGAGCACAGGGGACTGCCCTGGGCCTGTGGCCACACTGTGCTGCTTCATGCCATTGACCTTTTTTCCCATGAACCAACTGACACTTAATGACCAAGAGAAAGAGGAATACGAGACCTCTCTCTCATCATATTTCATCCTGAAAATGAATGTACATGGGTAAAGGCTGCTTTTCCCTGTCCTGGGAGGAGAGCTGTTATCTCTTTTGAGGTTGTGGGCTTTTTGTGGGTTGTTGTCAGGGAACCCAGGAGATGGGGAGGTCCTTAGAATACGGGGAAAATGTGCAAGATTCTGTAAATTCAGAGTGAGAGAATCTGCATTCATTCATTGCACTCCCTGTGTTCTTTTCCATTAAATACATGGATGCAATGGCCCAAGGGCCCCAGAAGCCAAACAGCATTCAGAGAAGGTTCTGAAGGGGCATAAAATTTCTGCAGAATTTTATGAAGCTGGGATCAAAAAGCCCACACATCTTCCCATCCATGTCCTGAACCTCATCATGATGGTCAAAGGAACAAACCAAGCTCTTTTATCAATCTTCATTACCTGAAACTGATGCTTCCCCTGCCCTTACATTTAGAATACAGGATCCTGTCTTTATTCCAGGACATGGTTTTGAGCTCAGAGTTGGTGGGCTTCTGGGAGTCTGGGTATTTACTCAAGGCTGTGAAAATCCCTCCCACTCAGAGACCTTTTTGGCCAGACTGCTGCTGCTGTTCATGACTCGAGGCTGACTCACTGAGCCTCTTGCTGTGCTGATGCTGCAAGACCATTTATCTGTGCCTCCATTCCCTCCTTGTCCTCTCCTTGCTGCAAGAGAGGGGATGGAGAGGCAGCAGGAAATGGGCAGTGTGGAATTCTCACTTGTGAATAAAAAGGAATAAAGCAGGGAAGCATTTACAAGGGGGAAAGGGGAAATTAAATATGAAGGCACCTTAATAGAAAAGTTCCCAGCCTTGATAAGGACTCGAAAGAAAAGCAAACACAATGATTTTGAATCTGTTGGTCTATCCTGGGTTATTTCTGTTGGAAAACACTACATCAGTAAAGGAAAAAGCAACGGTGCCAGCAGAGACAAAAGAATGACACAAACCAGTTGTCCTAGAGGTATGAAAAGGAGGAGAATTTCTTGTTGTGGAAATATAGACTTCCCAAGAGAATTCCTCTGCTAAATTTAGTAGATCTTGTCACTAAATATCTTGTAAAGGAAGGCATGCCTTTGCATATGTCTTTAGTTAGCTTAAAAGAACCCATACTAGCAAACCTATTGTTTCTCAAGCTGACTCTAAATACTTTCTGGGAGGGAGTAGAAACTCAGTGATATGGTTTTAAGTAAAAGGATCACCTGGTAAGGGAGGCTGCTGAACTCCACTGCTGAAGAGCTCTCTACACCTAGGTCATATTTGATCAGCAAATATTTCCCTTTCATGCTGCTCTTACTAAATCTACTTACTGCAAGATGTGCTGCAGCCAGCTTATGTGTGCTTCAGCTTTTCCTCAGTTCAGCAAGAACTTTGCTCAAGCCAAGGGTAATTTGTGGATTCAAATATTTTCCAAAGATCAGAAAGGACCCATTTGCTTGTACATCTTCACCTCTTCCATCATCAAGACAGTGAACTTTATAACTTCTCTATGGGTGGAAGTTACTTTCTTTTCTATCTAAGCCACCTCCACTGGGCTCAAGAGTTTGTGACTGACCTGGGACATAATTTTCAAGAACAAATACTTGAACTTAGGGACCTGTGATTTGCCAGAATGGGCAATGTTGGAAGGGAGATCATCTAGTCCAAACTCCCTGCTCAGGCAGGGCATGTTACTCAAAATTGTGTCCAGACAGCTTTTAAGTATCTCCTAAGAAGGAGACTACAATGTCTCCTTCAAACACATAGTTAATCTCATGAGTGCAGAAAAAATGTGATAACACAATTCCTTTTCCCTGTTGTCACTCTGTAAAACCCACAGGTCATTCAGACTTAAGATTCCTGCTTATATTGGTAGAAACTTTACTGATTTCACCTGGACTTTTTGAAGGGAAGACTTCTGTATACAAGTATCAGCTTGATGGTCTTGTCCTTATACTCCATGCCTGCTCAGGTAGCATCAAGCTGACAGAAAGGAAAATGCCCTCCTTTTGCTCCACTAATGCCATTTATTTGCTCCATCCAGTAAAAAGTGACCCAAGATATTTATTAGGCTAAGGCACTTGTTTGGTTTCCCTTGGTCATAAACTCCTGGGAATGGTCAGAAGCATTTCCTGTTATTTCACCAGGCTCCACAGAGGTGTCCACAGAAATCCTGGAGAGAGGGAAGAAGAGCCCAGCTCCTGCAGTTCTTGGTGAGCGTTGCACTGGACACACACACCGGCTCAACCACATGGAGACTGGAAAAGGAGCTCTGTGCTTGAGGAAGGAGCTCTGGCAGCTCCAGATTCTTCTGTGGCTCTCCTGGCCCTGCCACCAGAGCTAACTCTGAGAGATGGTGGATAGGGAGCAATCTGGTGGCTGCTGGGAATATCAGCCTCCATAGCAAAGGAACCCACCCCTCCCTTTATTCCTTGTGTAAAACACAAAATGTAGAAGCCAAGCAGGTATAAAGTTACACCAAAATCACTGCTGGAAATGAGTAACACAGGTAAGGGGAACACTCATACAGTCACAGCTGCACCCACAGAGCCTCACAGTGCAAGAGAAATGTGTCCAAATAACAGAGGCAGCTGCCCATAATCCCTGTGTGCTCCTTGCCTCCCTGAGGCCAGTAGCATCCCTGTGCCAGGCACAGCAGAATCACATCCCATGAAAGGACTCCTGGGCTGGCAGCAGTTCCAAAAACACTTCCCTGCTGCTGATGGCATCTGGGCATCTCTCAAACTGTGTTGATTTATTCTCCTTGCAACTCTTTGAGATGAAAAAACACCAGTGACTGCACTTTGCACAGGAAAATTCAGGCATTAAAAGGTCACCAAGTAGCTTTGTACATCCCAGACAAGTCACTTATGCAGAAGAGCTTCCTTCCTCTTTCACTGGGAACATTCTGCTCCAGCTGACACAGGGGAAAAGGCTCCAGCCCTCTGCCACCCATCCAAGGGCTCTCCAGTGTTAGAACAATTATTTCCCAACAGCTCCAGACAAAATGACCCTGGCTTGGCTTTACTGAATTCATCTCTTCCCCACCCTGCCCCAGGTAATTCTGAGAATGGACTTCATGAGAAAAAGGAACTGAAACACCAATATGTGGCTCTGGCTTTTGAATACAGTTTGGGGAATTTCTTAAAAATGCCTAAAGAATTAAAGGCACGCTGAAGCCAAGAGACCTCCTCCAGTCATCTTTGGGAAGCACCAGGTCAGGCAGCCAAGCCCTGCTTCCACACCGTTTATGCTCACAGATTTTGCATCAAAAAAGTCTCAAAGACAGCAAAACAATGACACAAATGCACTTTCCCCCCCTTCTCTGCTTCCCCTCGCAGGGCCTCCTGTTTCTTTTGCAGTTCTGATGGGACTTTGACTGGAGGCTCTGGTGCAGGCATTAGTAATCCTAGAGCCTCTGTATCCTACAGCAGGCAGGAGCTGGCAGGTAGGGAGAAGTTGTAAGGAAACTTTGCTAAAAGCCAGAGCACTGTTCTTGTGCAGAGCCCCAGCTTTTCAGACCTCCCCTCCTGTCCCTGCTGACACTGTCTGTGCACAGCCATCTGTGTCAGGACAGCTGGGAGAACAGGGATTCATGTGCAGACAGGGAGATACTGCCAAAAACTTCTGCAGAGTCACCAGATCAGCCTTGTGGCCAGATAGTCCATGAAGGAATAAATTCTGCATGTATTTCCCACAAGAGCATGACGCTAAATTCACCCCTTCCTCATTTTTTTGTTTTGTTTTGTTTGTTTGGTTGGTTTTTTTGGTGTTTCAGCACCTTCTGCATCTGTTAAACAAGGTAATATAAGGATGCAGAAGTAATAACTAGCTGCTGCTTGAAGAATTATATAATAACATGCAATAAAAGAAACCTTCACTTAAAATGAAAGTTTTTTGTAAAGCCCCTTTACTTTTGTTCAGTGGAAACTCATTTAAACTTGATTTATTGCACCTTGGAATCTAAAGCTTCAGATGAGATTAATGGGCTGTTTTTTGGTTACATCATCTTCATGGATCGTCAAGACAAGCCTACAGTGAATTCACAAAGGAAAGTTTGGTTACAGTACCCTGTTAAAACGCTGGAGCAATTGCTGTTTCTAAGTAACTCAATTGGATAACATAACAGATAGGCTTCACAAGAATAAATATGGAATTTCCACTGTATTAGAACAGTGAGCTATAGCCATGTTTTACATTACAGGAATAGGTTATATATTTTTAAATACATCAGACATGACTCATTCTTCAATCCACACTCTGATTGGCTGAGAGAACATATTTTTCCCCTTTTGGACTGTGTTTTTGGGGGATTTTGAGCTCTGTACTTACACTTTCTAGTATGGAAGTTGACAGTGATGCTGGAAAAGGAGGATTTTCAAAGGCAGCAAAGACCATCCTGTACCCTGCTGCCATGATCTAAAGAAAGGCTGTAGGGACAAGCAGCACTCATAGAGCAAAGGGTTTATCTATAATAGAGCAGCACACACAGACTCCTTGGAATTTGGATCCCACGGGTTCAAAGCCAGCACCAAAACCATCCTCCCACCCTGCAAGTGAAACAGCATTTTTCATTGCTGCTGGAAAATAAAGAAGTTTCACTCCACAACCATGTCCAGCAACTACAACTTCGACACGTTTTCTGAGGTTTCCTTAGGGAGAGAGTGTGATTTCCACCAGATAGCCACATAAAGAAGAGTGAAAACCATTCCAAGTCCCAGCTTCAGCCAGCAAAGCCTTAGGACCAGATCACAAGTGGCACGAGGGGTCTCGAGCCCCCACTCAGAACTGCTGGACAGAATTCCCCTGCAAAGAGAAATTCCCAAGGGACAACAGGACACCTTAAAGTGGGAACCTCCCCCAAGCTCTCCAGCAGGCTCCACGTGTTTTAACAGCTTGACAGGCTTCCAGGAATGCAGCCTGGAGCCAGTAAATAAAGGGCTTAGTCAATAGGAGATGCAAAGAGTGATACTGTTTGCTAACTTACATCCAACCCATACAGATAGCCGAGCAATTGGATTTGGCTTAGTTTCCACACAATCTCCATCCCTGGGGGTATCTAGTTTAGAAAGCAAATTTCTTTACAATGAAATAGATTTGGCAGCCGTGCTGCAAATGAAGTTCATCTTGAGGGCAAAGAAAAAAACCCACCACCACCCTCCCAACATAGCTAAGCAGTTTACTGTGTAATTTATGTCAAATTATTGGTTGCTAGGAGGAATAGATCCAGATTTGCCTGCATTTGCTATAGGAAAGGATTATAGATCTTTCATTCAGCCCATCAGAAGCATTATCAGAGCTGCTACTTAGTCTGCCAAACGTCTGATAAATGACCTTTGGGGGATTTTGTCCTTAGAGGTTTCGTTTCTTTAACAGCCTTGTTTAAACCATGGTGAAGGACATGAGCAGGCTATAAGGCTGAGCCATACATGGAGCTTTTGGAGGACCAATAAAATCAGAGTATTTGAGCTTATAAATATCTCAGATTCTTAAATCTCCAGAGGGGAAGTTGTGAGAAAGTGCAATAAAACCAGAAAAGTTCGTATTTCTCAAAGATATAAACTAAAGAGAGAAAAAAAAAAAGAAAAAAGGAAATTAAACCAGACTTTAAAATACACAGTTTTATAGGAAAAAAAAGTTTTTAGGTTTCTTTTGGGATTAATGGCAAACCAGTTTTACTTTCTACCCTGCTATAAAGAGCTTGTATTCAAGGAGGAGTCGGGTTTAGTAAAAAATTATCAGCACTGCAATTTTGTTTACAATTTCACATCTACAGACGTGCTTGCACTTTGCTTGGTGTCAGATTTGATCTGAAAGAATTATAGGATCCTACCAAGTAAATGAAAGCCAGCTATCAACACAGGCCAGACTGTTCAGAATTATTAAATATATATCCTTTCCCAAAAGGATGAATCTTTGTAGCACATGAGCAGCTGTTATATTCAGCTCTGATGTATTTTCTTTGAATGTTGAAAGCACCCAGCAAACCAGCACAGGGTAAATTAAGCCTGAGACTAAAAGCCAGCACTTTTATAGGCCTTAGACATTTCTCAGTAGTTCACAGGGCTTACCATAAATTTACATGTTTGTTTAACTTAACTGGGACTATATGCTGCAGGAGGTTTTTCTTCTGCTTTTATAGATAATTTTTCTAATCAAAGAAATTATAATTCATGCAAAAGCAGCATGGTGCAGCACAGGATTCTGCAGCTGTGTTCTGGCAGAAGTGCTGGGACAGACAGAGATGAAATTGAGCTCCCCAGTGCCATTGGCCAAAGACATTTAGATTGTGGCCCATGACTTGATCTGTGGTTTGCAAAGCAGGAGCCCATGATCAGGGCACCGGTGAGCCGTAACAGGGTCCTTTTCCACATCCTTTGTGGCCACCTGCTCCCTCCCACTAACCTGGGGCCAAACTGTGCTCAGCCCAAAGGTGTTTATTGGTGCTTATAGTGGTCAGACTGAAGGTTGTGCTCCAGCAGCTGAACGGAGGCCATCAAATCACCAGCGGGAGGGGAGCTGGTCTTGACCCTGTGAATTTACCTTGGGGCCACCTATGATTGAGGATGAGACCTGTTGTAAAGTCAGGATAGAACAGTTAGAAGAGAGAACAGTTTGAAAAGTTTATATTCTGTAATTTCAGCTCCCATAATCACATGGTTCACCCTGCACTGGCCAGCTCAGTCCCTCTTTAGAGCAAGTTACCCTCACAACTCCATCATGCAAAGAGCTGTGGCATTGCTTTTGAATTAAAGCAAGTGCATCCACATTCTCCACATTAGTGGAAAATCAGTTTTATGGAATGGGAATTCCCTTCATCTTAGGGCCTCCTCAATGATCCAATCAACAGAGTAGAAGCTGAGAAATTCCAAAAGGGTTTGCACATGTATTTTTCTGTCCAGTAGCTGAGGCAACTCCACCATCCAGGCATAAAAGGTCATCTGCCCTCCACTACAAGTGGGCTACAGGACAATGTCCCATTGAGCAGGTGTAAGTTTGCTTTCAGGTAACCATTAACAGGAGCTCAATGTACAGACAAACAGCCCTTCTTGCCACCCACTCCTCCAGGTGCCACAGGGATGAACCCCAGCAGTGTCTGCAACTACAGACCTGTGCGGGTCTGGGGCATCCCTTCACAATCCTTCCTTTGTCCTTCATTTCACCCTGGTCCAGCCTTGTTCAGGGATTACTTAATACCCCATAACCCCCCCCCCCCCCGTTTTCTCATGGGGAGACACAGCTCTGGGAGAACAAGCTGCAATTTGCACAGTTCCTGAGCAGATTTTGCTTTGAGCTGGAAAAGCACATGCATTTGACTAAAAGACAACAGAGGCTGTATGGATGAAAGACGTACTTGGGACCAACAAATCTAGTGAACATGTTGAATCAAGACCTTGAGTGCCATGTTCTGGGTGATGATCATTTCTTTATGTGACTTTGGATGTGTTTTTTGACAATAAACCCTGAAGTTGTTTGTAAGTGCTTTGGGCTTCTGGAGCCTTCTGTCACATAATCCACTGATAGGGGAGGGTGTGTAAATAGAGTTGGGTGAAGCTGTAGAATTTTTGACCAGTTAGTTTGGTCAAGAAAAATGCAGCTAAGGCTGTAGATGGTTTAAACCAAAATCATTGGCAAAATGAACAGGATGGCACTGATTTGTCAGAATTTCTGATTTTGTGGGGCTAAAATATGTACTGTTAGCAGCAGTATTTGTGAAGCAACCAGGTGCTTTCATTGTACCTGTTCACAGCACCTGAGTGAAAGGCATTTTAAAAGTCCCGCAGAAAAATAATCTCTTTTCTATTCTATATATTCTTCATGTTTCCCTGCTCATTTCATTGCAGGGCGTTGAATTAGATGACCTTTGAATGTCCCTTAGAACTCAAACCATTCTATCGTTCTTCAACAACACCATGAATCACTGCCCCAAAAATGCTTTCTGTAGCTTGCAAAGGTTTGTCCTCTGCAAATTACTGCAAATTAACTGATGGGAATGAAAACACAATTAAGAAACCTTCATGGTAGCCCATGACCAACTCCTTGATAACCTTCTCAGGGCACACACATGTGATTTGGTTATGTCATGTATCCTGCTGTTTGCAAAGCATTCCATAAAAACCAAGAGAATCTGGGGGCATGAATCACCTCAATACGAGTTCTGTTACAGGTCGGCAAAGGAAGGGGAGGGAATAGCCAACCTAAACAGCACAGGTAATTGATCTCACATTCTTCTGTTTATACACCCACTGCCCTGAAGGCACATTGTGAGTCCCTCCAGATTGCTTGAAACGTCATTTCTTTCCCGTGTTTCCTTAGAGACAGAGGTGAATCAGCCTGGAGAAAAGCAGCTGGAGTCAATAAAAATTCCAGAGGGATAACCTGGCCCCTCCACCTCTTTGCCTAAGACGTTCAGAGCAGGGCTCTGTTTTCTCCTGTTACTTCAGTCTCAGGGGTTTCTGTTTTGAGGGAGGAATGCAACACCCTCTCATCAAACTGGAAGGATCTCTGGGAGGTTCCTCTACCCTTTCAGCTGTTTCCCTGTTTTCCCATACCCTCCAGTATGTGTTGGTAAGTGAATGGCTCAGGCAATCCTGTCTGCCTGTTCCTGCAGCTCTGTTAATGCACAGTCTGAGCACCAGCTAGTTCATCTCCTCTGTCCCTCTGACACACAGTTAATAAATTAATGTCTTGGTGAGGCACTTAGGGACCAACGATTCCAGGTGTCATTTGCAGCCCACTGGATTGGAGGGAATCTCTCACTGGGCTGGATCAGGACCAGGTGCAGCAGAGCTGAAGCTTTATTCCCCCTCCCAGCCTCTTCACCTTCAGCACATGCCCCCTCCAACTGCACCCTGGAGATTACTCAGGTGATAAAAGACAGTCCTGTTCAAATCCTCTCCCTTCCAAGCTCATCACCTCTGCAGAGATGCTGTGCTTGGTGGAAAATGCCCCAAATCAGCAATGAAGGACATGAGATGTGACCACCTTTAAAGGGCTTAATAAAACATTCATCTGGAAGCCTCACAGCTCCTGAACCTGTGGGACTTTTTGTAAATGCCACTCAAATTACTTAACTGCTTCATTTCATTTAAAAAGATGAGGAATAATCACAGAAGGGTCAGGGCATGGAAATACAGTTAAAACAAAAGAAACAGATGCCTCTAAAAGAAATGACATGTTTGTTATCATTTACTTCTGGAGTTAGAATTAATAGTCAGTGACCAGAGAAATACTTCCAAATTGCCTCTGGGGATTCTTTTAAATTGATTTCTTCCATGCTTAAATTTGCATTTTAGCTTTATCTCTTTTATGAACTTAAACACAATCTACAGTCCGACATTTTTTGTTCTAAATTCTAAGCTTTGAAGCTACTACCACACAGCTCCAGACATTGTGGTTGTATATTTAGCGTGTTAATGTGTAACAGATTTCATTCATAAGCCTCAATATATTGTGGAGCATAACACAGCCAGAGTCAGATCTGCTGTGATCAGCAGAGGTTCCATTCAGGAAGAAGGAAACTCAGCCTCTTTGCCTCTCTCTTTCTGGGGAAGCCTTTGAAATTCACAGCAGAGCAGAAAAAAATGAGAAGTTCCCTCCTACTCCTTCCAATTTCAACAAGTTGCCTTTTTTTTTTTCATTCATGAGCATAGAAGCTATTAATAAAATCCCTGAATGAGAGTGGTTAACCCCCAAAAGTGACACATACCTTAGGCTTTGCAAGCCAACATGACAACAGTCAAAACAGAAATCAGCCTCTCAATATCTCAACACATAACGCTGTCTGCACTTAAAAAAATCCATCAGACTGCATCATATCAGCTGCAGACAGATGAGTCACTAGAAAGCCTGAGACAAGCAGACCTAGAGTCACCTCCAGCCTGGAAAACACCTCCTGTCTTTAATGAAGAAGTGGAGGGTTCTGTCAGTGAAGCAGAAGTCCTGGCAGGCAGATGCCCTGGGCTTCCCATCCCCTCCTGGGGAAGGAGGAACTGAGGGCAAAGAGGAGTGGTGGGGAAAGGAAGAATGAAGCTCTCTGCAGCTGGTACAGCAACAAGGTTTGCTCATGAGCAAAGAAACAGAACAGCCCCCAAAGGAAAAATATGGCATGAGGCACAGACATTTTGTTTTTCAGGGCAGCAAAAGTTTTGGCTGGCTGGATTTCTTATTCCTGTCTCGTCCAGCAAAGCTGGCATTTTGCTTTTCCTCTCCTAAAAGCACCTTTCCATGGCAAGATTTAGTGCCAGCAAGGAATAGCATCTATCCAAGTGACCATGTGTGTCCCAGCAGGCAGTGCTGGAGGGATTGCAGCAAGACAGGACATCTGTGTGGGGGCTCTCTGCCCTTAGCAGGTCAATCTGTGACTGTAACACCTTCTCTCTCCCCCAGGCACTCTGATAATAAACCAGCGAAAGCCCCAATTACCAGGTCATTCCCCTTTCCTGGTGCTGGAGACCTCCCAGGTGGGATTCATATCACAGCTTTCCTAAGGCAGTGTGGGACTGCCCTCAGCACAAATAGCTTGGGTTAAAACCTACTTCTCTCTTGATTTATCAGCTTTATTTACATGGTTCCTTTGTGGACAAAATCTTCACCAGTCCTACTCTTCCAGATTTTCAGGAGAAATGGCAACCAAATTTCTTCAGTCAAACTGCTCTGAGTTCTTATTGAAAGAAATCAGAAAAATAACTCCTGTCACTACCTCTGCTTGCACTTCTCAGACCCATCTTGCAAGTTTTAAAGAGAAAAGGGGCTGCACAACCTCAGACCTGTCCTTTGAGACTGTCAGACCCCAGGCCCAGTCACGTTACCCCATTTTCCCTTGGCAGCTGTGCCCCGTAGCACCGAGCCTGCCACGAGAAGGTTTGAGGGTGGAGCAGGTAGGGCACAGCTCCTAGCCCCTGGAAAAACATCCCTGAAAGTTTGTCTTGCTCCATTTCCAATAAATCCACACCCAGCAGAGAGCAGCAATCCAGAGCAAACGAGTGCTCAGCCCAGGAGGGAGCAGGAGAGGGGTGCCTGGGCTGAACCAGGGCAGTTTGCTGGGCATGGAGGGAAATCAAGCACCTGCTCTGCAGCCTGGTGAGCCCCTTGGACACAAGGACAGGAGCTGTTTTGATAAATAACACAGCCAAGGTTGCTTCAGACAGAGGCCTTGATCTGACCCTGTCCAAGTCTTTAGATGCCATCTGAAAAACAAAGAATGAAAGGTTCGTTATCACCCAGAAATGAAGGGACAAGAGAAATAAAGTGCAAATGAATAACAGTGAGGGATGGAGAAGAGAAATATTTGGAAATACTTCATACTTGGAAAGAGTAGCACAGAATCCGTTTCTCTCAATGGGATAAATTGAATACCCCGGCTCTGAGCAACCATAATGCTTGAAACCCAAATATTTATGAGCTGTAGTTTGCTCTTTCTTGCCCCTTTTATTTTCTTCTGATTAATGCCTTACCAAGAGTCTGGTGTGCTGGGCACAGTACCGATCTACATCAGCTCCTGAACATTGCAGTGCTCAAAAGAAGCCAAGAGGAGAAGAAAATGCACCAATAAACTACAGAAGATCTACAAGTTTTCCAGCCCTAGGAAACTGGAAAGCATTTGTCTGGGAAAATACCTGCCTCAGGTACTTTATGGTCAATGTGGCCTTTTCTCAAACCTGCTTGTTTGGACCACAAACTATCCCCTAACAAAACGATTTCTAATAGACAAACACAGCTTCCTAACCCTGTTTAACTCTGTCGGATACAGCAGCCCAGATCAATTTTCTTTATGGACATCTGTAAAGTGTTTCACTTTTGAGGACAGGGTTAGTGGCCCGTTGCCATCATTTGAGTGGAGCTGGGGAGGCTCCTCATTCCCAGTTGGGCTTCCCAACCACTGGCTATTTCCCTGCCATATCCCAACTGCTTAGGCTCTCAGCAGAGCTAGAAACATTTCATGTGCATTCAAAGCACTGAATAGCAGCTGAATTTCTTAGCATGTAGAGTTATTAGTGTTCTGCTCTTGGCTGGAGGGATTTCCCCACAAAACCCAGGTCCTGAATGAGGAAGGAGGGGGGTATCCAGTGCTATTTCTTTGAGGACACCTGGCCATGCAGCAGCACAAGATCTCTGAGTTACACACTGCAAAAGATGGAGAAAAAATTAATGCACATCATCTCCTATATGCACCACTGATCCCAAGCATCTGACTCTCCAACTGCAGAGTTCCAAAGAAAACAACATCCTTTTTATCCTGTGAAAAACATTACCTCAAAAATTGTGTTTAGCCATAATCTCCAAGTTCCTGGCAAAGAAGAAGAAGCAAGTGCTGATTTTTTTAATCCCTAGGCGAAAAGGAGAAAAGATTACCTGCCTTAACTCCATCCTTTGCTGCTCTTTGGAATTAAGACAGGGAATTATTTCTGCACAACAAAGGACCAGCCCATCCAAAACAAGAGCAGACACACACACAAACCACCCAACACCTCATTTTACTAACACAGGTGCCTTGAGTGCTATCATGGTCATCTCTCTGTAACTCCAATAGTGTCTGAAGAAAAAAATAGACAGGAAGAGAGGCAGGGAGCATGAATGGTGTAAAGTTTTAAGTGTGGATACAAGTGCTTTATTAAATATTGTCTGCCAAATGCTCTAATGCTGGAGGAACTTTGCCAAGCAGGAATTTGGCTCTGTGTGCTTCTTTGTCCATTTATTTGGTTTCTTTAAGCTTTATCCCAGCTCTCAATTTAAGGTATTCTGGATACACAAGTAGGTCTAAGACAGTGATGCCCCTCTTAAATATTTATCAAGAAACTCACAGGCTGGTCCTTTCTCAGGGAAACCCTTGAGCAGAATTTACCTTTTCAGTAAAGGTCCCACGCCTCCACATGATGGTTGCACTTATGCCTGTGCTGAAGATTTTACAGATACTCTGCAAGTCCCAGCTTTGCTTTCTGACAATCATGAATATAAAGAACATTGCTTCTTCCTTCATCCATTGGCTGGTATTTACAGCAGCTGATTCTTTCCTTTCTACAACTCAAACCACACCATCTCTTTGAATAGACAATAAGCTAGCAGCAAGTGATGTTTACTTAAAGCATCTTCAAAGAGTCTCAGAGCACGCAGGCCCCAAACAAAGCTATTCTACACAATCCACTTGCCTGTTTACAAAACTGCAAGGTAAACCAGTGTTTTCATGTTTTATCTGAGATAAAACTCATGTTGGGTACTTTGAGCAGTGCATACAACAATACCAGATATCTGGGTTAAAACAAAACCACAGGTCAGAGTTGTCAGCCTGAGCAAAAGGAAGCTTTTAGTCTTTCTCCTCATCAGCTGCTCCTATTTGCCACTGGAGCTAAGGACTGATGCTGAATGTATGAAGTCCTTAGAATCCTTTTTATGCCTTCCATGCCAAAGCCCTTGGAATCCCCTTTCACTTTTCCTCCCAAGCAGTAAGAAGCAGGGCCACCACTTTGCTACAAGCCAGGCAGCATGATCCTCATAAAGTGGTTTTCAACAACAAATTTCAAGTATAAAAATGCTCCAGGGTCAAAAAGACCTTTCTGGAGCAGGAGGATCAATCACACACAGGTCAACACCACTGAGCATAGCTGAAGGCTGGTATTTCCTATAATTAATAGCAAGTATTTAAGAATATAATTATCCCTCACTAACCAAGAGTGCAGAGTTGCACTTTTACATACTAAAGTTCAAGCGGCCAAGTCAGATGGACTGCTCCATCCCACCATCAAAATTTTAGCTACTAGCTTGCAAAACAAAAAGCAAAAAACATCAGGAGATGGATGGGGATGATGTGCTGGGTTTAACTCACCCTGAGAAGACCTGACCAGCACGGCCATCCTTTGAGTGTGCTACAACCATCAATTCTTGGGTAAGGGCAATGCCAGTGCTGCCCTGTGTGCAGTGCCAGGTACGCAGTGTGCCCCTGTGAGCTGTGGGAAGGTGCCCTAGTTTGAACCCTGTGCTTAAGGCAAACCAGAGCTAATTTATGGATGAGGGATGAAGCAAATGCTTCAATGCCTGGCTGCCCAGCCCACAGGCATGCCTCACTGCCAGCAGGATCTTGGGTGGCTGGGGAAGTCAGCCCAGGTTGGTCTCAGCAGCTACACCAGCTTAAAGAGCTCCCACCTTTGCCTGTCTGCCATCAATGATTCCCTCTGCTCTGACAGCCCACTTGACCCCAGGGCTTGCCAGGACACAGCATGAGTGAACAGATCAGGTTAGACTTCACTTCTAGGATTATTTTACAGCCTGGAGCAATTCACTGATTAATTTACCTGCTGGCTTACCAAATGCATGCCAGGCACTGGGTTGCAACAAGCAGGTGAAGGGAGGGGACACAGGGGATGCTTTAAGCTACTACTGCTTGTGGGGAAGGAACAGTGGATCTGCCCCAGGGATTGGGGAGCAGCTGCTGAGGATAAGGGAATCCTTTCTGGATTCAGGTGCCTTTAATCTCTTCTGGGGCAATCTTGTCACCTTGAACTAAGGAGTCACTAGCAGACAGACACTCTAATGCTGCTCAGTTAAGTTATTCGTAATTAAAATTTAAACATTCCCTGTGATAATGCCACTGTGCCAGCCTTCTGGATGCTCTTTTCCCTAAAATCCCACTAATTTGCCAGTATCATGCTGTTGATGAGTTGCTCAAAACAGAACACATGTTGCTAAGGGTCATAAACACTGGGCTGTAAGCTCCATGTTTCAGAACCCAGTGCTTGAGGGCACTGAGGCTACCATGTAATTAACAGCCAAAGGAGCTGGGAATTGCAGGTGGAACAGGAGCAGCCAGTGTAGAAACACCATCTGTGCAGACCAGTTAGAAAAGGGGATCTCTCATCCCTGCAGCCTGGGGAGCACAGAAGTGTCTGGGTTAGATCTCCATGGCTGCCTTACCACCACACTTGCCAATGCAAGGCTCATGCCAGCACACAAACTATTTGTGGTTTAAGGCTACGAGGCAGCTCTAGGTAAGCCACAAATGTTTGTGTCCCAGAACAAGCATTTCCAGGGTGCCCAGACAACCCAGAAGACTGGCTGTGATTGAGCTGACAGGCAGATGCAGAGACTCCTGTCTAGACACACAGAGCACACGTCAGGCCAGGCAGGTGGATGGACACAGGATGGCAATGTGGGTGGCAGCAGGAGGCTGAAGGCAGCACTGTTCCACAGCACAGCAGATGTCCCAGTTTCCATCTGTGTAACTAGGACCAGATGCCCTTGCAGAGATTATCTGGCACATGTCCTCCTTGGTCTTCCTTGAGGCCACACTCTGTCATGAGCCCATGTGAGATTTGGTGTTTGTTGTCGTGTTCATGAGTGCAGCAGCATCATAACCATGGGCACATCAGGACAAGTGGATTTGAGCAGAGAAAATAATTTGAGGGTAAATTATGCTTTTGAACATTTGCTCCCAAATTATAACTCATTTCCTTGAAGGGAAGCCTATGTACTGAATTCTCAAAAACTGCAGCCTCAGCCCCTTGTTGGAGATTCACCTCTTTGGGAACTAAAGTGGCATTAACAATTGGACTGCAATTCACCTTTCCCTCTTGCCCCAGATTTAAATGGGACAAATGATCCCAATCCATGCTAAAAGCTCAGGCTGGGCAGATTTCAAGCCACTGCTGAGCAGGATTCACCAGTCAAGATATAACTTAGCAACAAAACCTTCCTTCCAGCAAAGTATCCATACATCCAGCTGGACATCTGCCCAGACCACAGAGCTGTTCAAACAGCCTTGCTAGAGAATTCAGCGCCCCAGAAGTCAATCTCCAAGCCAGAGTCTCCCAATAACTTTAACAATAAAATCTCTGCACCCAGTCATTAAAATGAGTCAATGCTGTCAGTGACTGAAGGAAATGGCAGGTCCCTTGCTAGTTCAACAAGTAATTACGTACCCTGTTTGTGAAAATGTTCCCTGCCAATGGAAACATCAGTTTTAATAATTTTTAAGAGGTTGTTTTTTTTTTAATAGCCACTCTATAAAGCAAGCTGGGAATAAATACCCATTAAAATCAGATCTAGAACTCAGTAGTAAAGCAAAAAGCAAATGCAACGGGTTTCACTTGGTAAACTTTCTCTCCCATGGTCCCAGGCCCCACAGAGCTGCCTCACTGTGCTGTGCTCTCTGCAATCCTTTCAGCAACTCCCCCATCTCCACTAAAACCCAAACTGGACAGGCCAAGCTCTCCAGTGACATCAAATCACATGGCTTTTTACAAATTACCTAGATCTTTAGCCCTCAGTCCCCTTTCCTAATTTTTTCCCAGCCCTCTCCTGTCTCATTTCCATCGGCAAGGAACACAAATCAGTCCTGAGACACAAACTGGATCAAAAAAGGTGCCACTCATCACAGCACTTTGGACACAACAGGCTGTGACAGAACCACAAAGAAGAAAAATGTCTTAAAAAAAAAAAAAAAAAAAAAGGCATGGTTTTGCACTCATATCAAGCAAATCCCTAAGCATGAGCATTAAAATACAGCCTGCCCTTGGGAATTCTATTTTAAACAAGGTTGAACAGGTTTGGACAGAGCAGAAGAAACTTTTACCTTGCCACATGAGCAATGCTCTCCTGAGGTTGCTGCTGCCCACTTCCCTTGGGACACTGGCTCAAACTGGAGGCATGAGGAAGCCAAAGGGACAAGCCAGTTAGATTATATAAACTTATTTTGCTAGTATAAAAATAAACAGAATTCGATTTTTTTTTCTGAAAGCACTTAAAGCAGACATTGTTTTTGCAAGCTTTCCCAAGGTTTTTAAGGATGTTCCTCAAATTTTTAATGCAAATACCAAGAGTACATTTTGACTACTAGAAGTGAAAAATATTTTGAAAAACAATTTTGCTGGAAGTTTTATAACTTAAGAAAAAAAAGTTGTCAGAAAAAAAATACTTCACAGAGGTAGATTTCTGTGGAAAATTTTGTTTTTAAAAAGCCCATTGATTTTCATATAATTTTCTGGACTGCTGCTAACAGGAGAAAAGCTGCTCCTATTCATAAACAGGAACGTGGAGGCAGAGGTTTTGGGGTCTGTGCAGGTAAGTGCATCTTCACCTTGGCTTTCAGCTCCACGCAGCCTCATCTGGCTGCATTTCCTGACAAAAGAGTCAAGCCATAGCTGGAGTTTCCTACTGTAAAATACAAGCTAATCTGCTACAGCCATCAGCTGAGCAGCAGGGCAGTGGTCAGTCCTGCATTTCCATGGATGCAGAGCTCCTGAGGGCTGGAATGCCCTGTCCGTGCACCTGGGACCCCAGGAAGAGTCATGGTTCTTTTGAAGTGTGGTTACAGCTGTGCAAATAATTACATTTTGGTTCCAGGGCTGGACTTGAAAACATGCAATTCTGTTTCAGATCCATCCAAAATGATTTCAAAATTTTGAGTGCACCAAGAGATAGAAATCATCCGGCTCCCACCTGGAGTCAAATGAAACATTGCATTTCCAGAAGGAAGGAGAGAAAATATAATTTTAAATGTGAATTGTTAGTCATCAACACTTCCCTCTGCACACAGCAGCAATGAAACAGTTTTGAGGGCCTTGCAAATCAGCACTGCAAATACACAGCCCCTCCAGAAGGCACAAGGATTGCCACAGCATGGATGAGACAGGCAGGAGGCACCACGAAGCAGCTGTAGGGCTCATGCCAGCCTGGCACCTTCCCTTGCCCCTGCCTTGTGTCCCAGAACACGCAGAGCTGGGCTCAGGGGTGCAGATGGTGCCCATGGCCCTGCCTCCTCTGCTCTGTGCTGCTAAAACTCCATCCACACACGGACCCCTCACAGCGGCCCGAGCTGCAAAGCTGCTTCTTGACTGGATTTGCATTTGGTTCCTCCTCTCCTTTGCAGGAAGGGCTTGCAAAGGGGACTTCTATCAAGTCCCTGAAGTTTGTGGAAAGGGAAAGGTTATGCAAATGCTAAACAGCAAAATATTAGATGCTAGAGTCCAACATTAGCAAGTCCAACAGTATTATGCCAAGGTGAGTGCTGATCCAAATCATACAGTATTCCCAAACACATTTGGAAAACAAAATTTGCTGTTTATGTCTTTCCTGCCAGTATCATCATAAAATAATCTGGAAACTGATTTTGATTTATTACAATTAGCTTTCTGTTAACCCTTGTCAGCTCCCCAGAGGCTGAGGAAGCCACCAGGAGCACTGCCATCACTCACTGTGTGACCCCATATGAGACACCAGCTGGAATACACATGGAACAGAGCAGCCAGTGCCCTGTGAGGCCTCAGGCCATGGATCTCCTTTTGGAGGAACCCCTCATGCCAGAAGAGCCCCACAGAAGTCAGCAGGAATCCATATGACAGATTTTGTGACCTGATCTGGGCTTACATAGGTGGGGTGGATGAAAGATGACAAATGACATTTCCTGCCACAGCAAATGACAGTTCTCATCCCTTGGGATTGTCACCCAAGCCTGGCTGTAGCAACACAGCTCCTGCTGTTATCCTGAATATAAATCTGCATCGAGCTCTCCTTCAAGTAGTTTGCATATAAAGTGAAGCTGGAATACTTTGGCACATGAAAATGGATTTAATGAAGGCCTGGTCTAAAACTGCTTGGGTGCTTGCCAAGAATATTTCACCAAATCCGAGCAGGCAGTGGTCCAGGCTCTCTCTGTTCCAGATGCATCAGGCTCCTATTCTGAGAGCATGGATAACTCACCCAGACAAACTCCAGGCTCGGTGTGGAGGGTGGAGGAAGCAGCCTGGTCTGGTGTGAAGACACAGAGTCAGTGGGAGCCTCTGCATTGCTTCAGCAGCCTTGGATCTGAACCTGGGAGTGTTTGTATATCCCAGCACTGAGATACGTCCTCCAATTCTCCCTCTGCCATCTCCTCTGATTTTAGTTTGATGATCAGAAGTCAAACTTCTCCGGTATTTTTCCACGTTCATTCTCTGTTTCATAGCAGAGAATAACTCAAAATCGTATCCAATGTTCTTCAGTTCCTGCAGACTCAAGTCCAACAGTGAGAATGAGATAGTTTAATTTGCCTTTTATTTAAATGAAAGCTGCCATATTTTATTCAGAAGAACTTCCCCTCTGTTAATTGTTAAATCAGATTCCTAACATAACATCAATTATAATTAATTGATAGTTACCTACCTTGAATATACAACAGAAGGAAAAAGTGACAACATAAAATTCCATAATAAAAATCTACAGGCACCACTGTTTAGAGATTTGTGATTTGAGGTTTAGATTCGCTTTCCAACTCCTGGCTGCAGCAGAGGATTGAAAAGAAATGGTCTTGTATTCAACAGCTTTAACAAGGTGTGAGAAAAGGGTCTGAGGTGAAGATGCTGGTTTGGAGAAGACAAAGGTGGAGGATCAGTCACAGCAGAAAGGGGACCTGGGTGTTTGAAGATTTCTTGCACCCAGCCTAGCTCAGTCTGGAGCTGAGGATAGAGAACCATGAAGACAGCATGCATGGAACGGCTCAGCTCCTCAGTTAATGCACGTAGTCTGACATGATGGTGCAGCAGTAAATTGTTTTAGAAAACAAGTCAGGCCTTTGGGCAGGACCTACCCTGATTTCCAAGGCCAGCAGCTCCCCCAGCCTGAGTCCTGCACTGCCAAGGGGTGCAAGGCTCCTTTGAACTCTGTGATTTCCAGCCTTACAAACTGAATGTGCCATAAGCACAGTTTGCTACTGCAGTCACTCCTTCACTCCTTGTGCTGATGCTCCAGGCAAAGTTTCACTGCAATGCACATACCCCCAGAAATGTGCCTGTGGTTCTTGGAAGCCTAAATTTGAACTTCTTGATAGCATAACAAAAACAACTGAGAAGTAACTCAGTGCATCATCCATGGCATTTATTAATCTTAGATCACACATGCTCACTGGCAGCTTTTTGGTAGCCATCAGCAGAGATTTATTTCCTTCCAAATGATTTCTCCCTTCTTGAGTCAGAAGGGACCTATGTGAAAAAGTCATCCTTTGGAAAAATACAGTAAAAGCAAAACTCCTGTCCTAAATTGCTCCTTTTCAACACAGTCTGCATTACAGTAGCTTGTAGCAGAATAACTCAAGAGACAAAGCTGCCTTTCTGCCACAGAAGAGGCTGAGAGAGACAGTTAACACTTAATGTTTACATCCTTCTCTAGACAGATGGTTGTTTTTCTTGCCCAACCAAATATGTATATCTGGCCTGTCTCCAGTGCCCAGTGGTGCTGCTGTCATACTTTACCCAGTCTTCAGAAAAAAAAAGAGAAATGCCTGATGCTTTTTCTAACAAACCAAGCTAGACACTATTTCCTAAGTTCACCACTTGAGCAGTCCCTGCTTACTCTGAAAATCCTGGAAATGTCCAATGACAGCAGCTGAGTACTCATTACCAGCACTGTTGCTTCTTCTCATGGTTCAAATGCCTTCAGCAGCAAAACTGCTGCAGATTAATCTTCTGCTAAACAGAGTAAAGGTGTCAAGTGCCCATTTACAGCTTTCTCCATAAATCTTGTTTTTTCTCAGGGCTGAGAACTTTGCTGATGAAGAACTCCAGCAGAGGCCTTTCCCTTGACACCAGCAAGAGTTGGATCAGGCCTAGAGTAGCTATAAACTTGAGACTTCCCTGCCTCTAACAAAACTTGTGAGCTCTTGTGCTTGGAATTTTACACTTTTTAATCCAAACTCATCAGAATCTATTTCTGGAAGCTTTCAAAAAATCCCAGGAAGCCTTTCTTGGACTTGGAATTGTACAATGTATCTTTACATCCATCACTGAAGAAGTAAAGGCAATAAATAAATAAATCCATAAATTCTCCTTTTCTTCATCCTGTTATTAATTTTAAGTGCCTCAGACAGCAGAAGGTTATAACCACAATTAAGCTGGACTTCCCTGAACTAAGAGGTTGCAACTCTCATTTTTATTATGGGCTGACTGAGCCATTTGTAAGGGATTTCACCTTAAAGCAGAAAACCTGCCAGCACCACAGGATGGCTGGGTTCATGTTCAGTCAAAGTACCAGGTCCATGAGTTTCCTTGGGCCCTGGGAGCCTGGTCAAGTGTTAAAAGGAGCCTTTCCAAACTCTTTGTGGACTGAGTTAGGCAAAAATACTACCATTAAGGTTGCTCTTGCAACATCTCTTTTCCTTCACATTAGTCTCAGAGTTACTTGGCCTAAGACATCTGTACTTCTCCAGCTGAGGTTCATCACTGACTTCCCAACAGCTTCCTTCCAAACTAGAAGTGATTACATGAACATAATTAAAACACTATAATCCTCTTAATCTAATGAACACCTCTTAAAGTAATGGTTCCCCACCACACATCCCAAACCAAGGAGAATTTCATTCAAGTACCCAAATGAGTTTGGGCTCATCTCCAAAAAGTTGATCCATTCACAATATTATTTATTTCCACAGGAGAAAAATAAACTAAAGCTATGGCTAAGGCAGCATTTTCCTAGGGAATCCCCTATGTCCTTTCTCCACCAGCACAAAGGATGAATCATTTGTAAAATGAGACTATATAGTACAGACACAGGAAGATTTTTTGAAGATGAATGGAGGGATCATATAAATACTGCACAGATAAAATGAGTGTGTATTAGTCAGATATATTTACTTTTCACAGGCAGCCAATTTCACCTTACTGTCACATAAAAGCCTGGCAAACTTTATGTGAAGAGTGGGCAAGTGTATCAAAGGAGAAATTGGCAGAACATGCTCCTAAATTTAGTATTTACATTAAGTGGAGCTATTTCAAAGAGTGATTTTTTTTTTCCATTTTAAATTATTAATAAACCCCACAAGATCAAAAATCAAAACTTCAAATACTCTGAAATCAGGACTCCCACTTTCATTGAAAGAATTGAAAGTGTTAGCAAGAAGAGGAATAAAAGGGGATATATTTAATTGGGCCCATTGGTTATATATAGAAAAAAAAATGGTACATCAGTTAGCCCTAAAATTGGACACTGAATTCTCAGAGAAATAAAGAAACAGTTGATATTTTTAGTGAAAAACAGAGAATATACCAAGGAACATTCTCAGCTTCCCGCTGACAAAAGCACTAAAAGGAAACCTAAAATCTTTGAATTTGGCTGCCTGGCTTTGCCTCTAGACTTAAAGAAGAGACACTCAACATTCAAAAGGCAGCATCTGTCTGGAACTCACACTGAACATCAGGAACAGGAATGCAGAGTGGAAACAAAGATAAAGAAAGACATTCATTTGTACTGCCAGCAGAACACCAGAGAGTAACTTACAAACTAGCAGCAGTGTACACCACAGCCAACAAATGCTATAACTTCCTTTACAGAACCTTTTCCTTTCCTTGACAGCCCATGGAAGGATGGGAATACAGCAAAACTGGGAAGAATTCTGCAAGGATTAAGTCAAGCCACCTCTGCATTCACAGGCAGGTTGACTACAGGTTTTTATGTTTACCACTCTGAGGGGTGCTATAAAGGAAGGAGACAATTTCAGGTGCCCCCAGCAAACCTTAGAGCATGCAGGGTCTGGAGAGTGAGGGGATGAGATCCTTTAGGCTGTCCCAGGGGAAGGATGTAGGACAGGGTGACACCAACCCCAGATAGTGAAGCTGTGTTATGATGTGGTGTCTCTTGGAACAGTCCTTTGGTTTCTCAGTGCATCAGCACATCCACTGCTTTCAGGTGTTCACACAACTATACCCGTGTTGCCTGTCAGTTTCATGAAGATATTTTTGTACTGTTGGTAAAAGACCAGAAAATTCCAGTGTTTCTGGATATGTGAGCCATGGTTTCCTGCTGTCTCAGGAACCTCTGTGGACCTTTACCATTAAACTTTAAACAGAAAGTGATAGGAAGTGGATGCAAATCCTTGGAGGTGAAGCTAAACCATTCCCATCAACCAGATATTGTCTTTTCCCCTCATCAAGACCTCTAGGGCCAACCCTTCCCCAGTTTGCATAACAGCAGGAGTTTGGATTCATAGTTCATAATTCCCATTTATCCCTGAAACAGACCACAGAACTCAGGATTTAGGATCCTTGTGCATATATTTAAGTTAAAGACTGTTAACTTACAATCAGCAGCTGAGTCAAATAACTTTAGGCAGTTACTAGATGGGGACAAAGTGTGCACTGATGTACACACACCCTCTGTTAATCAGGATATCCCAAATTAGCTGCTGCTGTCTTGATGACTGAGAAGGAGGGACTCAAGGCCTCTTTTTCATCCCTAGATTCACAGACCTACAGAATCATTGCATCCCTGCTTCCATAGGAGGCATATCTCAGAAGTGTTGCACATCAGGATATCCTGATAGGCAGGAGGGAATATTTTTAAGCAAGAATCATAATTCTTTCCTGACTGCTAACATCTGTTTGCTAAAGCCTACAGAACTTCCCTGGAGTCTTGAGGTTTAAAAACATTGCTTGAAGATGACATACTAAATATTATTAAAATGTGCCTCATAATCCACACCCAAAACCCCCCAAAGAACATTTCATATTTTCAGTCTTCGGTCAACAAAACTTTTTTGGACTGTTTTTAGCTCCTTAAATGATGGCTATTTAATTAAAAATGAGCCCATATACCAGTATTGAGAGGGAACTAGACAGCCATAAACCCACAAGACAACTTTGAACTAAGCTATGATTGGAAAACAGTGGTTACATCCAACATCATCACCTTATTGGGAACTGGGATAACTTGCAAACATGCTCACTGAGCCACTGTGTAAAGGTAAATAAATCGTAGATGGATATTTCCCATCTCAGACATCCTTGGAAGGCCTGCAATGGTGCAGCATCACTCCAGGGAACTGAAGTCACCATTCAGGAACCTCATTCCTCTCTGGGCACAGATGTGACTTGGAGCACTCTGCTGCCCTTCTGCAGCCACCACTCCTCCTCCTCCTGGATGATGTGCATTGACAATGATCTCCCACAGTCTTGGTCTGCATTCAGATTGCTGGGTTTATTCTCACTCTTCCCTTTCCCCTAAAATCAATTCCATTCACATTTGTGATTTATGAAGCTTCTCCTTCACCATGCCTCATTTGCTTTGTGTCACTGAGTGACTGGCTCAGGTAGATGGACGAGACATTTTTAAGATCCCAGGTAGAAACTCCCATGTCTGGAAACCCAGGAATTGGCAGAATGTGGTGAAGAGAGACCTTCACCAAGCAGCCAGATAAAGACACTCCTTTCTGCTGGTAACACAGAGATAAGACATAGATGTACACCACTATTTCAACATAGGTGAGTCATTTTTGGAAAATTTTTTGAAGATTTTAGAAATTTAGCCTTTGATTTTTAAGTCATGAGTGACTACTCTTGCCCTGTTGATCTCCTGCTTGCAGGTCATGCAGATAAAAGAGAGTTCTCTCTTGTACCTCTCTTCAAGCTAAAACAAATAACATTTTCAGTCACCTCTTGCATAAAAGCCATTCTGCACCCTTGATCTATTTTTGTCTTTCTCTGTATACTTTATTCTCTTTTTGGGTATCAAATAGCACACAAAGTCCTTAAGGGAATAATGTGCTGAGGATCTATACATTGCCACAAGTTTAGTTTACTACGTTTTCTGTCTTGGTAGTTCTTAAAATCTGCTTCCTACTTTTCATACAATCACCTATTGCAGCTTTTACTGAAAAAGCTGGGTTTAAAACATTCCAACTCTCTAGGAGTTAGAGCTGCACATGGATGATGAAATCCCAGGCTGGTCACATAGGGAACACAGCCATATTGATCAGGGGGATATGACAGTCTAAAGTGGCAGCTCCCTGAGCTTAGGAACCAACAGAGCATCCCAGCCTGACCTGTCACCTCAGCACCTGGATGTGCACACTGTTCTTACAATCTGACACCACCTCCGCCAGGAAAAGACTGGGCAGGACCTCACCCTTTAGGCAGGCAACAGGCAAACATCAGCCTGGCCATAATGTGTTTATGTGTGTATAAATATGTATGTTTATATAGGTACACATATAGGGAGATCTTAATAAAGTCACTTTGAACTTTATTTTTAGGCCAGCTGAAAACCACAGATGTAAGGGCCTGCTTTTTGGCAGGCATCCAGCTGTGCACATTTTCAGCATCTGGAATGCTAATGAGGCCAGCTCTGTTTAAATGAGCTCCTTAGCACTGCTTGTTGCCAGCTTCCCAAAACAGCAGCCAAAGAGCACTTAGCATAACGTGCTTCATAAAAGATGAAAGGATGGCTCAAATACCTGTTTAAGCCTTGAGTGAATCCCCTTTCTCCAACCAAACTCAGGTTTTTTGACAATGTCAAAGCTATTTCTCATGTTTGTTTCCCTTGGACCTATTGGAGTCTATCAAAACACATTGGACTGGCTCAAATCAGCTCTGATGCTCCATGTGCAGCTGATTGGACTGAAAAACTGCTCCCTTTAAAGGCTACCCAGCACACAGCCACCTCTGGGGTTCCTATCCCCACTTCTCCACATCAGCAAGGAGAAATCACTTGCAACCAGAGCAGCAGAAGGAATTTACCTTGCCTGGGCATGCACCAAGTGTTTGGAAGATTCATCATCGTTGTACAGTGTAAAGCCTAGGGCCCAGCTTACAGAGGTCACCTTCTGTCTTTATAGTTCTGAACAAGCTATGCTATCCCCAAGATATAAAAAATCTTCCAGATACAAATGACTATACTTCCCTCCTCCATATATCCGATACCTTTGACAACTTTGCTTTGGTGCAGGTTTACGTTAAGACCTGGCATGGTGCAGTATTTCTTATGTATAGACAAATGGGGTAAGAGTTTCTCAAATATGGAAGCCTGTGATAGGCCAAGTGCATTTGCTGTAATTGAACTCCAAAAAGGAGGCAGGAAAAGGTTCTCTCTTTGCTACCCAAAATCAAGGCCATTTTACTAATGCCTTCCCAAACTCCCTTTCCAGTCAAGCTGACAGTAATTCATGGAGCTTCATGCCAACACCAAGACAGCCATCAAACATGATAAGTATTAACTTTTTATATGAAATCTAAAAACTAGCTCTGTCTAGACAGGAAAGGATGAGTAATCAAGCTTGCCAATCAATCCAGCTGCATAGGTTTGTAAGGATATTTGTTTTAGTCAGCATTTCACTTCTCACTGGCAAGTTCCACCTTCTGCTGATGCTCCTAATATGCTCCAGTTTAATTTTCTAACCCCAGGCTCATGAGGCCTCAAATGAGAGGTGTCCCTTTACTGCCAACTGGCTATGCCTTCCAGCTTTGCATAGCTCTTGTTTCTCCTGGCCTA
>QUSF01000102.1:939490-974255 GCA_003676055.1 Chloebia gouldiae | reverse complement strand
GTGAAAATCCAATGTGGTGAGTTACCCTGATACATCTCAGGAGGAGTCATCTCAGTCAAGCCAGCAGGAATCCCATGGGAGTATATTCTGCACATGGGATTGCACATATGAGATCAGCCACTCCACTCAGTGCCATTAATTGTTCTTTTTGGTGCCACCTGATTTTTCAAAATTCAGTAGAGAGTATTAATATTCTCTGGGGGAGAGGGGAACCTCAGCCTTCAAAATCTTTATGAGAATATCCTGAGTTTGTTTAATCATGAGATTTTGATCTTTCCTTTGCTTTCCAGTGGAAAAGTCAAAGGTTTTCAGAGTCTGTTTAAGCCTTGAGATAATCGGTGACTTTAGGAATTTTAGGAGAGCTTAGGACAAACCACTGCTCTCAAGACACAGTGCAGAAGAAGTTTCAACCTGTGAGGCCCTGTTTGTCATCAGCTGCTTACAGGCTCACCCATCTATTACCCTGAATTTGGGAGGTGACCCCATTTGTGGCCATTCCTGTTGGCTCCCTGCAGACACATCCAGAGACATTGCTGTGAAAGGAGGAGGTCATGTTTCCAAGACTGCTAAAAGAGTTCCCCAGATGAAAACACAACTTCCAAGAGCTTTGGTCCCCATACGGGCACTGGCTTGGGGTGAGTGCCAGTTGGAAGAACTACTCAAAAAGACCACTGGGAATTTTTTCCCCCATATGTGTATATTGTAGAAGAGTACCTATGTTATGGAAGTGCTTCAGATTTTTTCTTCTATTATTTGTGGAACATGAGCATTCAGTATCTCCAGATACTGGACAACAGCCCAAATTCACAAAGTTTCGCTACAGCAGAGCCTTTGTCTGAGATCTCATCTCAAAGTTTATTATTAAGTGCTTGGTGCTGTCACTCAGAGGTGTCAGTCACTCAGCCAGGGCACAGACACAACTCCTGATGGCAGAGGGAACTGTTTACAGCTCCTTCCCCTCTCACCTCCAACCTCCCTCAGGACAACCAAGAACAGCTACAAGCAAATTCACAGCTGTGGGTGGGCTTCCACATAACATGCAATATTTCATTTGCCCATGTCAATGGTGGAAAACTACATGTTTGTGTAGAAAGCAAGCAGCCAATAATCCATATTCTCCTTTTAGTTCATTTTGGATGAGTTCAACTTGTTAGAAGAGGGCTTTTGGCTCTGATAAGCAGAGGAAATGGAAAAGCCCAGCTTGGCCTTTGTCTAGATTTGCTTGTCTCAGTCTGCAGTAGGTTTGAAACTTGTGAATTTTTTGGATAGCACAATGGTTGGCTTATGCAGCCATGGCAGGTTTCGGCTCAGCCTGAGTGGGATTCAAGGTGAGAAGAGCTGGTAGAAATGAATGGCCAGATAAAAAGCTTTCTCTGGGGAGTTTCCAATACTGCCACCTATGCAAACTGAACTCTGGCACAAATTCTGGAAAAATAGTTGGCTTTGCTTTGTCTTGTTTCCCTTATACTATGGGAAGCCTGTAACCATAGCTGGTAGTATTATTATCACTTCTGCTTTAAATATAATACCTAGCTCAGCTTAGTTTTGTCTACAGTCATAAATGCCAGCTCAAAATGTATATTTATACACCAAATTCCATCAGAGGATCACAGAATGGTTTGGGTTGAAGGAACTTTAAAGCCCATCCAGTTCCACCCCCTGCCGTGGGCAGGAACACCTTCCACTATCCCAGCTTGCTCCAAACCCTGTCCAGGCTGGCCTTGGACACTTCCAGGGATCCAGGGGCAGCCACAGCTTCTCTGGGCACCCTGTGCCAGTGCAAGGGAAAGCTGAATATGAAGGAACCTATGCAATTTGTAACTTTAGGACACGAGCTGTATTAATACAGAAGAGAAATTTTCAAAGTAACTTAAAAGGGCTTAAAGGGCTCACTTTGGGATGGGACATTTGGCTCTCCAAGCTGTTGAACATACCAAGCCTCTTCTTTTCATATGGAAACAGCAACAGAACAGGCAGTCATATGACTAAGTAGAAGAATGACTGCTGTATGCATGACAGCATGAATGAACATGAAATTAGAAAAACCCAAAGTGTTCAAACAGAGCATTGGAGAGCAAAGTCACTGTGCTGCCACCGCTGGCCCACCACTGTGGCCTGAAGATGGACCAGGGAGAGAAGAACATAAAGTCATCCTCCCCTCAACAGTGCAGATAAATATAAGCAAATCTATTAAGACACTAGCATGAGAATTATGGAAAATTAAAGATGCATAGAAGAGAGGCACAATTTCCAGCCCTTAAACAGCACATTTCAAAAGTGTATTTAAAACAGCATTTCCTACTCACACAAATCTAGCTCTGGAGTTAGATGAGTTTGGGACTTGGGAAGTTGGACACTTTCAGTACAGGCACATATTTAAGTGTATTTTGAGGCTGTTGAAGAAGTCTATATTTCAAGTATTAATAGAAATCAGATACTATTTATACAAAGAGGTTTGGTTCAAACACCCCCTCCCCAAGTTTAAATGTGAAGAACTGAACTCCAGCCTGGACTACCAGCTTTTGCATGGCACTGGCAACATAAAAGGGATCTTTTCTGCAATCTTCCTCAAAATCATGCAGAAAGACTTCATACATCATTAAGCCTCAAAAGATTCTTGGTTTCAAAATGTGCATGACAGTAATATATTGATAGATTTTTACCAGGAATTTCAATGCCTCACAAAAGACACCATAGACACCATAAAAGATCGTAAAATATTCCCATCACCTTTCCAACAGCAAAGTCATAGCCAACATTTTCATCCACACTGAGTTTGCATATGCAGAACAAGACTCACTAGGTATGTTCTGGTGACTTGTGCAGAAGCGTTAACATAGCACTCCTTGGTTAGTGGAGAAAGCAGCCAAAACACACCAGTAAATTATTTGCTAAGATTATATTAAAAAATACCAAGCCTCGCTGAATAATAAAATAATACTAATGATTAATAGAAAAAGCGACCACAAATTAATGATTAGACAGGCAATCAAATCAACTACAAAATGGACCTGGTTCTAAATAAATCAAGTTATTTATCCATGATAGAAAAGACCCAATAGTATAAGTTTCTGGAGGTCAGCAGTTGGACTATTATGATTTCTTTTACACCAACTGGCTAAACGGTTATCTATGAGAAAGCACCATTTGGTTTCAGAGTCTAAGTTTAATTTTCTTCTAGACTGAATTAGGTCAGTGACAGATATCTAAACACCCTAAAGGCTCTCAGGCACACAACCAAGTTAGGAGCTACTCTAGGCACACTAAGATGCAGACAGTCAATGATTAAAAACTTTTTTTAAAAAACACTTAGTGGTCAAATTTTTAAAGCATCTCAGAGATTTGGAGGATTAAGTGTTTTGTATTCCCTTCAATGTATTTTAATCTCTCTCAGAAGATGCATAAAGTAGAGAACACTTAGTGTAGCTCACTCATTTTTGCTTTTCTTCCAAACATGATTATTTTTGGATTCTCCATCTGAACTAGCTTAAACTTCAGGGAATATTAGGCACAATTGTAGATAAAACCCCTAAAACTTAGAATAAGTATGTCCCTAAATCAGGACAAATGCAAGATAAAAAAAATGAGCAATTCCTGGCTAATGAGACCTGGTCACAACCCATCCCTCAGAGCATTCTTGGTACATTATAGCAGATACTCACAATGACTGAAAATAGTATTTGCAAAAACAAAAGGAAACCAAAACTATTTCCATTTCCTGGCTCCTGTTTCACTCTCCAGTAGGAGCTGGTTATTCATCTGAGTTGCTGGTCATCAGGACTCATAGACATTTTACAGCTCCTTAGTCTGTAAAAAACTCAACGAGATGTGAAACAGGTCAAGGATTTATCAACTGCTTATAGGGTAACCTTTCATCAGCCTCTCAACTTCACACCTCTTTTATATATATATTATATATATATTTATATTTGGCTTGCAGCAAAATAGGTCATGTTTAGTAAAGAGCATATTCTGAGTTTTGCCAAGTCAGTCATTGCACAGATTTCCACCCAAGCTGTAGTTCCCACACCACTGTTCACTTGGAACCAGAACTCAGTGAGTGGACAATTGTGCTGCTTGATGTAGATGGTGACCCCTGTATTCACTCCCTGAGGTTCTAGAATGTTCAGCTGGATGGGGGAAGAGAAGCAGCCCCACAATTCTGGCATTTTCCAGGCAGAGCGAGGAGAGGTACAAAACCCACACCAAAACTCCTTCAACTCTATTAAAGTCGTTGTTAGATGACATTGAAGGGCAAGACTGACTCCAGCCCTTTGCACCACCAGAAAAATAATGTGTTGAAATCTCCCAAGGTGCTCTGACATCCTTTTTCAGTGTCCCTTGTCTTTCAAGGCTGAGACTCTGGCTGTGCCCTACCGCATCTCTCAGGCAGGGAGTGGTGGCAGAGGTTGTCCCCTTGGGCCCACACAAACAGAGCCCTATCACTGCAGCACAGGCAGGAAATGTCTGGAGCCTCCAGGCTGAGATGGGGCATTTCAGCACTGCCACTGCAGACCAGGCGTTCACTGCAGTTAATTACTCAGCCTGTGTATTTAAGGGCTCAGTAAATAACTACTCAGGGGTTGGTTTTTTCAAACATACCAATGGTATTTTCATCAAAAGACCCTTTCTACAGAAATAGACGAAGGAGAAAAAAAATATTTATTCAGAGTGTGTTTCAGGGAAGCGTCACTGGCTGGTCTTTTATGGTAAATGATTACGGTGCTCTGGGACAAACAGACCTGGCAGGCCAGACTTACCCCTGTCCTTGAACTGGGACAGGTGCAAGAGGAATAGCCTGGGCTTTGTCTGCTCAGGCCCTGCTGAAGGAGAAGGGATTTTTCCATCCAGTCTGCTTGAGAATAGCACTTGAGTGCCCAGAGTCACTAGAACACAACATTGTCATCTCCTTTTGCCATCTCTTACTGAACCTTCCCAAAGAGGTATCAGTAGTGATGGGTTCACCCTCACACCCTTCAGAACTTCTGAGCTGCTGGGTCACACAAATATTCAGCTCCTCTTTTGAAAGAAAAGCTGCAGACACATCTGTGTCTGGTATTCAGTTACATGTTCTAGGCCCCAGCAGAAAGACTTCTTAACAATATAGCTCAGAAAAGTTTCTGAAAAAGGAGAAAAAACTTGTTCTAAGGACCATAATCTTTCTTCTCATCTACAGAAGGTTCTTCCCTAGTTACCATTCTGATCTTCAGGCAGGAATTTTAGGTGGTCTCTCTTTTAGAAGCCCTCTAGCTCTGCAGTCAACTGCTTTTAAGTCTGCCTGCAACATCAGATGCTGGGAAACAGCAGGAAAGGATGGATCCAGTTGGACTGACACTCTGACAGCTGCTCCTACCAGGACCTTTCTCACAATTGCTCACACAGCCTGGAACAGTATGACTCTGAAGTGACTCATGTGATGGCATATAGTCAGTAAGGCTGGGGCCTTTTGTACAGGGATACAAGGCCATGCTGTGCCTCTGTTCAAAGCAGGGAGACACACCACAACTGCTCCACATCCAGTGAGCAAGCAGAGACTTGCTACCAGTTGTGCCAAAAGGGGCACTTGAACCAGCCAGCAACTCAGTCTGGTCTCAGGAAGGCATGCAGCCAGCCAGCCTGACACTTGCAGCAAGGTCTGGAAAGCTGCAGTAATGCGAGGAATCCTCCACATGCATATTTTTGGTTGATCCCAACAGCCGAATTTTGAGCTGTGCATTAGGATTGGAGACCAGACTCCAGCATTGTACCCCCCTGTATAAAACAGGGGCTCCAAGGAAGTCAGCTAGCTATAGAAATGTGTATGCTCTGGAGCTCAACATGCTGTTTGTGACCCATCCATTTTGGAGGTTTCACCTCTTACAGTTCCCTCTGTCACTCCAAGGACACAGGCACTCTCTGTGTTGGCTCAGCCCAAGCAGGTCACCTCATTCAGTGACAAGTATCTCATTCTGGAACAAGGCACAGAAGTTCCACTGGGGACTAATAAAGAACACTGATCCAAAGAAAACGCAGTAAAATGGGCCTGGCATCCCAGTTTGGCTCATCTTACTTGACAGAGTGCTTGGTGAGTTACACAACTCCACTATGAAAGATCACAAATGTTTATATCCAACAGATTTCCCAGCACTGGCAGTTAGAGCATGGCAAGACTCCTTTGCTCTACAAGTGTCCAACAAATAATAATGTGAGCCCCTCCCAGGTGACCTTTTAAGGCAGATTTGGATAAAGATCCCTCCAAAGTGTCCATAAAAGTTTGTTACTTTACCAAGAAGCATCCTGAAATCACTTACACCAGTAAGAAAAAACCCCACAAGGCAGTGGGCATCAGATTTCAGCCTACTCATTCCATGACAGGATCTTTATAATGTATGTACAAGTCTCTCATAGCTGAGCTGAAGTCAGCTACTGCACAGTGAGCACCTGCCCACAAGCCAGATTTAAATCTAAACTAAATCTAAGTGGGAAACCAACTACTTGATTTGGTCCTGAGATAGGTAAGAAGCTGGGTTATGCACTCAAGAGTTGGAGGGGGAAAAGAGATTTTTCAGGCAGCAAACAAGACCAACAGATCCTTATATCCAGATTTTCTGAGGATAGAAGGTTACTACTGACTGTTTCATGTGCTATACAACACAAAGCCTTCACTCCCATGTCACACTTTGCCATGTGGTTCTTGCATTTACAAAGTCCCCTGAATAAATTCACAAAATGGGGTTAGGGTTTCCCTGGGAAACAGTGCAAATCTGCTCAGAAAAGCATTTCTGGGAAATGTAGACAAACACTGGGCCAAGGCCTTTGCTGGCCCAACTCCACTGAAATCAGAGTAGCAGCAGATAATTCAGCCATACATTCTTAGAGCATCACTGCTCAAAAATCTCTCCCAGATGGGAACAAAGAAACAAACAAGAGATATTCTCATTAAGAAGAAATTAGAGAAATTTATTTAATCAGAGATAGAAACACTCAACTCCTACCTCTGACTGTATCAAGAGTTTCCCAAATGACCATCAGTTGACACTACAAAATCTCTGAACTGCAGAGGAACCAGGAAAAAGAACAAAGAGAAATGAAAGGGAGGTGCTGTTAAGGGGAAAACAATAAATTGTTTTCCTCAAAGCTAATATTCCTTTTTAGGAGGCCAAATTGATCATTGTTTCACTCAATTTAGCAAACACCAGACCTATAAAAAAGGATTTTAAAAGCACGTAGAAATTGCTTAATATACCCAAACTGGCATAACTGCAAGAAAGAAAACACTTTAAAATTAGTGCTGCCAATTAGAACACCACAATCTTTCAGTCAAAGGGCAACAAATAACCATATCAGTTCTGCTAATCTTTCTGATACCATCAAAAATGGGGGCTTCAATTCATCTTCCCTGACCCAGCAGCTCCCCTCCTTCCAGAGAAGGTTGTGTCACTCACAGGAAGGGAAGCAGGACATTCCTGCCACCACCATGGGTGTTAGCAAGAGTTGGCTCATGCCTCAAATGAATAGCACCACAACTCTGGCTGATTTACACTTCTGTAATTAAATCACAATTCACCTCAACGAGAAAGTGCATAATATTCAACCAGGTCAAATTTCCCCAAGATCTGTAAACTCTTCACATAACTGCCAAGTCCCCTGACGTAAATGCTCACAGCATCTAGCGGGAACCAACCTGCCCCTTAGCTCATGAAAATGAAGGGATGAGAACAGAAAATACTCCAGCACCCTCTGCCTTCTCTGTCCACACAGGGACAAACTCCCAAACCAGTGTCCATAAAACATCCAGCACTCTGACAACATTCACATTAAAGGAAGCTAATTCCCTGCCACTGGTACGTGCTAAGGCATGCCAGTAACAACAAGAATTAGGTTGCTTTAGCAGGTTTGAAATGTCCAGAAGATATACTAAAGTTGTTAATTTTTCTGTCTGCTGTATCACCAGCATCCAGAATAGTCTCTCCTGTGGAGCAATCCACCAGATGTGCTCAAACTGTGCATTGCTCCCATGTAAACAGCATCACCCCTGCACTCTGTGAGACATTTAAGAGATCTGAGTGTATCTGAGGCTTGAGGTGTCCCCAGGTATCTCGGATTCCAAGCTGCACAATGGCTTCTGGCTGCAGCCATCTGCAGTGCTGCAGCCTCAATGTTTTGCTGGAAGACCCATGGATTATGACACCTCATTCTTCAAATGAGGGTGATCTTTCAAAGGAAAGGGCTCCAGACACAGATGCAACTGGAAAGAGAATGTCATCACAGGGAAGAGATGTAGGCTTAGAATATCCAGCCAAAAGATTTGCACTCATTTCAACCTAAATTCCGAGTCCTTTGGCACCTTTCAAAGCTTTTACAATACCAACGTTTTTTGGTACTGGTTGGGTTTTGGTTTTACTTTGTTTTTTTCGTGCCTGAATTCACTTCCAGTTCAAGTATTACAGCTCTAAAAATCCCCCTTTCCCCTTCAAGATACCACTAAATGGTGTCTCATTAAAAAAAAAAAAAAAAAAAAAAAAAAAAAAGGGTTTCAAGGTTTCATTAGCTATGGTGGTACCTTAGCACTGCATTTGCCTTCCTGTAGTTCCAAACAAACACCAGGGCAACACTTCCTCCCCACTCTATATTTGGTGGGACAGATTTCCCTTTCCTCCCTTTTGGGCACAGAATTGCTGCCATAGAAATTAATCACCAGAGTCTCACAGTGGTTATCAAGTTTATATATGAAGTGATGATGGACCTTGAATAGTTTCAAACACCTGTTATTCATTGTGTATTATTCTCCACCTTCTGATTTAATGAGCATTTGTGACAGTTCAATCAGCTCCTATTGAGACATTTGCACTGTCCTCCACTTTATCCAGCAGCTCTTGTGAAGCAGCAAATCAGATGGACTTGGAAAAATATCCACTTATCAGTTCTTGCAGTTCTCAAGAGTTATGTGAGGCTTCATTATAAACCTTGGAGGTAATTAGAATTAGAGATTTGATTAATTTGTCAAATATGAGCTACATAAGCAGTTCACACACTCTCTCTTGAAAATTAACCTTAAGTTCTTATATTTATATCAAGAAATATTTGGGAAGGAAAATTAGGGCAATCTATTCTGCTGGAATTATGAGATTAAAAAAAGTTTCATTTGTACCTAAGATGGAAGAAAGAGGTATTAATATAAACCAAATATTATAAAGGGCTAAGATTTTTACTGCTAAGTATGTTTGTTCTCATGCCAGTTGTGGAAAACAGCAACTTGCCTCTTCTAGCAAGCAGTGAAATTCCAGCAATAGAAGCCAAAAGAAGTGGATGAATTCAGCTAAGCCCTGACTTCCCTGGAACAAAAGCTGGTTTTGTTCCACATCTGTCTGGATTTCTCAAGGAAGCCTCTGACCCCACAACACTCCACAGCATATCCACTACCATGCAATAGCTTCCTTTCCCATTTTAAATTGGGAGCATTCATATTTGGACATGGGCTAAGCAAGGTGAGATTAAATTCCTCAATTCTATCTGATGGCACTATTATGTATTTTTTTTCAGATTCAAAATACTGCCTTCATCCTCCACCACATGAGACAATCACTTTCACCTGCTACAGCATTTTTTACCCCTGAGAAGCAGCCTTCTGTTTAAAATACAGGTAGAACTGAGCACTAAATAAATGTATTCTCTTACTGTTCTCTTGGATAACTGTGCTTTTTTAGATTTTTGTTGGTTTGTTTTGTTGCTACACGAAGTACACCTGCTCTGGAGAGATGTGTTAGGAAGCTTCACCCTGCTGAAGTCCTTTATTCTGACATTTGAACTGGAGACATCAATATCACCCAAGTAAATTTTATTCCAAATCCATCTTATTAGCAAGCAAAGTCTGGAGGTTTTAGCTGTTTGTCTGCTTTTTCTGAAAGAGTAGAATTCAGCTCAAAAACTGAAAAATAAGGAGAGCTAAAATCCCAGGCTCATCTTTAGGCTGGTACTGCAGTCTGTGACATCTGACATTACCAAGAACAGTCAAGCTGAACTCCAGCTTTGCAGCCACATCTTATCACAACTGAAATCAAAAGTACAGAGAGTTGATGCCACTCTGGAAACTTCTCCCCAAAAAAATGATGTGGTTTCAGAGACTCTAGCTATGTCTTTAAAATATTGTATTTATTTTTTTCCTATTGATTGCTTTGTTTGTCACATGTGATGCCAGTTCACATCTTGGGCACTCTGCAATTGGGTTTTGTGGGTTTTTTTTTTTTTGATAATTCTTAACCCAAGGGTTTTGCAAGCAGATGGGTAGAAAGAAACATGTTCCTAACAGCCAGATGAGATCATCCTGTGTCATGTGTGATCTCTCACCCTCCCAGATTCAGACAATACCCTATAGAATTTGAATGTAACCATGTGATCCAAGTGTGTATCACAACACTTCTCAGAAATGGGGAATCTGGAACATCTCCTCTTTGCTTGCACTCAAACTGTTGATATCTTGTTGAAAAAGGACATTGTGAGGAGAGACATGCTGCTCTGCAAGACAAGGGGGTAGGCAACAGCTGGATGGTATCCCTGCAAATCCAAACATTTAGGAACAACTTAACCCAAAGAAAGTCATGGCTGTCAGTGCATTTCGAGGTGCCCAAGGCAGAGGTGCCAGATTGGTGCAAAGTCTCTGCCATCCTTCCTCAGCCTGTTTTATCAACACCTGGAACAATTTGCTGTCAAAGATTAAGCTGCCAGTGCCAGGATGGTGTGGTAGGGGCACAACCCAGCACTGCTCCTTTTTCATGCCCCAGAGCTGTTCAGCCCACCCAGGCATTGCCACAGCTTTCTCTGCATGAAGCACAGCTCAGCAGCCACTCTGACAGCATCTACTGAAAAGGATTGCTAATTTCTTCCTTAATTCAGAGTTAAGCATCACACAGGGATTTATTTGTTACAGAAGTTCTGTAAATAAAGACTACATGCTCCAAGTATGGCATAATTTTTCTACCATGAGTGCTACAGAAAAAGGAGTCCTGCCTGTAATATATTGGTTAAATAAATATAAACACCACAAATATTAATACAAGAAGTATAGTGCAGAAGAGAACTCAGAGCCAGCTCAGCTGAGAGTGCAGGAGCACAGGGAAATTACCCAATGCATGCCCCAGGGGTGTAGAGCCACCAAGCCATCCCTCTTGAAGTTTAATTATTTAGTTATTACTTAGATGGATGCTGCATAACAGTGACCCCAGGATGGAACTGACCTTTCTATTTAGTAGAAATCAAGTGTTTTTATGAGCATTTAAAAAATAATAAAGGCAGATGAGCATCCAGCATTAAACATTTCACCTGTCCCTAGGTATGCACAGAAGTATCTTCATGTGTGATTAGCCTGGAAATCTAAAAATCTGATCTCCAGCTTCAACTGCAGCTTTTCCTCAGCTTGGACCATTTACAAAAACTCTCCCTAGTGGGGAACTCCCAGGTATCCTCTAAGCAGGAGGTTACAGTTCACAGCTAAATTGCTCCACATATGTTGAGTAATATAAAAACTCACATTTAAAGAGTGATCAGATATCAGCTATTTGATTATTGGATAACCATACAGAGTTTTAGAACAGAGCTTGCTTTTAGGATTTAAGCACCTGATACAAGAAACAGAGTCTAATATCTAAAGAGAAACATTTGGGGATTGAAGAAGAAAAACAACAAGTTTAAGAATGGGACAAGGATGGCTTTCTACAGAAAATCCAAGTGTTCAAGAGAAACACTGGCTGGCAGAAAGCAAGGAGAAATGTGTGGAACAGATGAAACTACGTGTGGATTGACCAGTCTCCTAAGATCATCCCTACTGGAAATTCACTGCTCATCTGCAAGAACAAGGGATTATTTGACCATAGCTGGATAGAAATCAAAACCCTCAAGAACACAGTCTAAAAAGCAAGACAGCATCATCCTTGATATTTTTCTGTTTTGCTCCTTACATAACAACAGTAGAAAGACTGGACCCACTGTGTCTTTGGACTTCTTATGGAATACACAGATTATTCTGTAAGTGTTTGGAGCTGGAGAAATGCCTGTAACAGCTGGAATCATATTGAAATATTGAATGACAAGCTATGGAAGGAACACCCTGATCTATGAAATAAAGATGAGAAACAGCACAAGGTCTCAGACGAGGTCACTGGAAGCCACAAAAGGGAAGATCTCAGGAGAGATGCCCAGGTGAAGGTGCAGCCCTGGAAGCAGCAGGGTGGCAGGAGCTGGCTGTGTTTGAACAGGCAGGTCTAGGAGAGGCTGCAAGTAGTGTGGGATTTGCCTTCCATCAGCAACTTTCTCATAGATGCACAGGAAAATAGGAAAAACCCCAAATTTCACTGAAAATGTCTCTAGCTCTTTAGGAGGATCATGCTTTTTTCTAACAAAGACAAGCAGAATTTATGTACTTCATACCAAAGCAATAGTACAAGGCTTTACATAAGTGTTTAGATAAATGTTTGTTAGTCTTACAGTCATAAGTGATGACTAAACCCAGATGAGAAATCTTGGCAGAGAGCAGCAGCCAGGATTGAAGGAATGTTTTACCAAAATGACAATAATAAGCATTTTTGTTTGCTTTAGTTCAGTGGATAAGGCATGCAGGAATATTTGAAATCTTTGTTCAGATCTCTGCTCTACTTTGCTGTGCCCAAAACACTGGGCTCATCTGCAGGACTGTCAATTCTGATATAGATCTTGATACAAGCTTCTAAAGCAGAACCTTAACTGAACTGGTTTGGGATAAGCTTTTCAGCAAAATATGTATGTTTGGTGAAGTTCTGTGTTGGGGAGGCTTTGCTCCAAAAATACAGTTTATCCCTTAGAAAATAAAAAGAGTCTCCACACTGATGATCATCCAGAAGCTAGAAAATAAATCTGTGCAAAGTGTAAAATATGTCATCCAAGAAATCAGATTATCTTCTAGATCATACAAATAGATACTTTTCTATTTAAATCATTGGTTAGAAGTAGAAAATGATGGATATTTGACAGACACAGAAGTAACAAGAATGGCTGAGACCTGCACAGTTATGGTTGCTGTGCCATAGTGCAGCCAGTCAGAACATTTATTTTGATTTCTGCTTTTCCAAAGTGTTCTTTTCAGGTGGGAAATAAATGATTTTCCGAAGTGAAAAACTTCTGAAAAAAGAAAAAAAAAAGTTCTTCAAATGCTTCATTTTAGTTACAAAACTGCATCCTACCTGATCTGACCAAAACCAGGTGAATCCAGATTCTTGATTTGGAATGAATATTGTCACAAATCTGTACTGTCCATTACATGTTTGGGGGAAGAATTTACTGCTGTTATACATAATTTTTACAATTATTTTACAGCATTTTCTTGAAGATGCCCTTTCAGAGCAAATTTTCAGGGTTTCATGTTTTTAAGGCTTTTGTTTTTTAAAAGTATAGGAATGTCAAAGTAGCAGGTATTTCCACATGAAAACTCCTCAGTGTTGACTGCCAAAATCTAACACTGAATCCCACAAACTCCAGATAAAACTATGGATACCACAACATTCCCTCCAAGCCTTTACCACTGTCTAGTTGAAAAACCACAGCTTGCAGAGAAACTAAACCCAGTGGGGTGGGTGTCTTCAGTCTGAAATACACAGTAACAAAACCCTTTTACTTTTGTTTATTTATAATGACATTGATTGGACTAGCATTGAGGATATGTAAAATATCTACACTGTCATAGGTAAAATAACATTCAAGATCAAATAATAAAACCTGGGATGTGGTTTTGAACACAGACAGTTGATTTAAAGCTTAACAACACCACAGCCACACCATTTTCTGAAGCACATATTAAATTCTACAAACCCAATTTATCATTGTCTTAAGGTGCATGCTCTTAATTATGCTCCTGTTCAAAAACTCTTATTAGTGCTTTGTATTGTAAATGGAAAAATTAAGAGAAAGAGACATTAAATGTAAGTCCAAATAAAAGGTTTTCTCATGAATAGTTAAACTGACTGTATTTAGTTTGCTTTTCTGTTTGTGTGTTTTTCTCTTAGCAACAAGGGGAAAAACAGCTTTTTAACCATAAGAAACCATAACTGTAAGAGCATAAAAACTGACATAGAAAATAGTATATCTGAAACTACCTACAACAAATCACTTACACTGTTTAGGCTACAAATTGAAAATATTCCTCTACTTTTGAAAAAACGCAGATTTGTGTAACTACAAACAAACATTTAGAATTGTATTTTAAAGACATTCTTCCCAAAAAGTTTTACATATGGAACCCATTCAAATCCTGGGAAAATCCTGAGGACTTTTATTCAGACTATTTCCAACTCAGTGAGATTATTCATTTATTTAAAATTAGTCACCAGTTTATGTATTTGCAGAAGTGAGTGTGCATGAAAGATTTCTTACATCCCACTGAAATGCAGACATCTCTGCAGCAAGACAAAGCTGTTCACAAGCTCCACACCACAGAAGAAATAAAGCCATCAGGTTCAAGGAAGGCAGAACACAACAGTCTAAATTAAAACTTCACCAGGACTAGACTTTACATCATTTCCCCAGGCAAAAAGCACAACACAAGCTATTCAGCAATATGTTCACAAGTCAAAACTTTGCCTCTGCATCTCAGTTGTGGTTTATCTTAATTCAGCAAACCCCAGAGGAGAGTGCCACTGATTTGAGTTAGCATCACCTGCATGGAATGAGATATTGCACAGCAAAGCTGGGAGGGGAACATGCTCAAACATTTCCCAACCCAGAGGCTCCAGAATTTCTGAGTAACTAGAAGAGGTAAGTTTTACTAAGTATTAGCATACAGGTGACAGAAAAAAAATAACCCTCTGATCCTGTTATCATTCTGTAAATCTCAGGCTGGGGATGACAGCCACGGCCTGTTAGGCAGGTCTCACACAGCCTTAAAGTCTCCCTAACACCTCACCACACACTGGTGTGATGAGGAGCTCCAAGGCAGTCCTGGGCTCTGCTTTTCACAAACATATATCAAACAAGTATTTGTTGTTAGTAAACCACCAAGGAAAACATGCACACCTTTGCACCTTCCAGCATGACTTAGAAATTAATGATCCATGAGTTGGCAGCACACCTTCTCCTTCCTTGAAGTTGGAATAACTCAAGTAAACCACAACAGCAAAGTGCAAAACAGGGTTTTAACAAGAGAATTCCCAGAGCATGGATATCTCCAGCAAATCCCTTTTTCTTAATCTCCATTACTGTATAACCAGCTGCTGTTTGTGAGCTTTCTGAGGAAGCTCTTATCAGGTGGGGGAAATCAAGGGTCAGAAAAAGAGCTGGGCACTGCTTAAGCCTCTCTAAGGGTTTCTTCCCTCCATCACCATGCTAATCTCAGCCTGAACATTGCCCACAGGTAAGAACCAAGCCCCCCTGCAGTTAGGAGAACAAAAGGGCAAAGAAGATTATGATCTTGAACCAAGATGGGGAACGAAGGTGGAATTTGCTGCAGTGGCTTGAGGGGTCAGAATGGCTTTAGCAGGACCAGTGATATGGTTTAGCTGACAGCAGGAATGGGCTGGTGCCTGCCCTTTTTTGCTGTACAAACTTCAGCAGGTTCTGGGAACCTTGCAGCATCACCATGACTTGGGCTGCTCTTAAATTCCTTGACTGAGCAACACTTAAGGCTGCAAGTTGAATGCACCCAGCATTAAGCAGGCTCTCCAGCATTTAGGACATCCCTGCAGGAGCTGTTTGTAGAGCCAGAAGAGACCAGCAGGTGCACCTGTACTGTACCTGCTCCTGAGCAGCATCTTATCAACAGAGCACCTTTTTTTTTGCAGGATATTGCAGGAGCAATAACTTCCTCCCACAGCCTGTGGCAGCTTTGTCTAAGCAGTTCTGCACACTGAGCTACGCTATCAATATTGGAGGAGACACATTATCACAAAAATGTGTTTCCTTTTAGCAAACTCAATGTCCCTTGTCTAACTTCAGAGTGGAAATAGCTGCTCTCATTCTGGATTTTCAGTTTGACTCCAGCCCACAATTAAACTGTGTGTTTAGATTTGAGCTGTATGTGCTTTTTGGAAGTGGCAGGCTCTGAAGGACTGGTGTGCCTCCAAGTTTGGGAAATAACCAGTAACCAGTCTGGGATGCTCACTGCATCCTGCCACATCAAGGGGACCTTGGAACCAAGTCTCACCAGCCCCTCTAACCTAAAGCACCCTCACACTGTGTTTGGGCAGGCCCAAAACAATCAGTGGTACCTGTGAAGATCAAGGGGTCATCAGCAGAGAGGACCAGCTGATCCAGAATGCTGGAGTTCACATTTCCTGGAAAGATTTTGCTCAACAAGCTGACTGCATCATTGGCTTAGATGAAACAACAGCCTGATCCCTGCTGATGTCCTGCTGCCTGTGGTACACACAAAGCAGCTGGTTTTAGTGCTTTTGGAAACCAGATCTACCTCATTCCCTCTAATGCCTCCTGGAAACAATCCCATCAAGGAAGAATTCAAGACAGGGAGGCAAAGAGGTAACATCATGAGGACAGGGTCTGCAGGCTTCAGCCACAATCTCTTTGGGGTTAATTTGTGACCTAGAGAATAGAATGGGGAATGGGATGTAAATCCTGGATGCCCCGTGAAGGTATCATCACTTGATACAATGGAAAATGATCCAAGGCTGCTTCAGGAGTGCTGGGGCTTCCAGCACTCAGAAAAGTGGGGAGGTAGAGGCAATGTCTCAGATCCATTTAAATAAAGCCTTATATGTTCTAAATTTTAAAACATATAAGTTTAGAACATTTAGTTCTTAAATGTTCTAAATACTGTGTTTAATTCTAAGCTTTGGTTTACAGGCCTAGAATTCTGAGAATTCCTTCCATTTCGAATTTCAACATCTCCCCCTTCTTTTTGCCCCAAGAACACTCCTTTGATGGTTTTGTCAATCATCTTTCGCATGCACTGGAGCAGGCAAGGCACAGCTCTAAGTACAACTATGATGACAAAGCTTTGCCTGCAGCAGGACTGTATGGACACATTTCAGTGGGAATATAACTAAATTCATCCTTGAATTAGCTACAGTCTGAGGTTCTCACACAGCAAAGTCAAAAGCAGTTTAAGAAAAAGTCCTGAGCAGAAAGTATTTTATTTGGACAGACAGACAGAGCACCAATAGAACCCTACTGCTGCTGACTAAACCTTTTCAATACAAAACATAAGCTACAAGTACGTGCTGGAGCAGGTTTTTAGCATGAAACATGGAACTCAAAAATCAACTGTGCACATGTATAGTAGATATTGGAGAGAGAGCTGGCAGGATGAATCAGAGGTGGTTTGCAAAACACTCCCAGGACTTGCTTTTAACAAGGCTGGCAACCTTTTGATTTCTTAAATGATTGCATAGAGAGCTTTAAAGAAACAAAGAACACTGTAAAAACACATCACAGAGCTAAGTAAACACTCCACCCTAATAGGAAGTCTCTCCCCCCGCTTCTGATCGGACATTTCTGTGTGTTTTCAAGGCTGAATTTCAGATCCAACCTCAGAAGTTCCATTCTAATGGCTATTGGACAAATCCCCAGTACCATGCAGTGAGGAACTTTATTCCAAGCAGTGTCATCACAACAAAAATAAATTCAGTACCCTGGCTTTATGTTGGATTTTCTGAGTGACATATCTCGCTTGTAAGGTACACAGGAAAATTCAGACTCTAGTTAGTTACAAACAGCAACTTAAAAACCATTAAAAACTCCAAACTGAAAAGAAAGCTTCAAAAGTCAGCATCATACTTAGACTGATTTGAATCCTAGGGGTTTGTGACAAACTCACACCAACACCATACATGACCAGTGGCTTCTAAAGTCTGGTGCAAAATACATCAGTTTTAGAACAACTAAATTATCCAAGCCCTTTGGATTACTCTTTATTTTGTATTAAAAGAAACTTATGCATGATATGCCATATTTTTCTTCCCTGAGATCCTCCTGAAATGCCAATGAAGATTTTTGCCTTCATACCATTGAACATTTCTTAGTGCTGCTTAAACCCTTCTGCACATTTCTGCCTGGGATTGTGCCTACCACTTAATTCGACTGCCAGGCTTGCACCAGGTCTCGTGGCTCACTTCATGTTCAAACCCAGAGTTAATTGCTCTCAAGTGAGAGGGGAGGATCTACTTACAAGTACAACAGCCAGAGATATTTTTTTCCCAAAAAAAATGTTTAAGAGAAGACATTTTTGTACAATTACTACAGGGGCAAGGAGCCACACTCCCATAACAGTCCTCAGATAACTTCTTCACCTCAAATATTAGCCATGTCCAGAGAGGAGCATGAACCAAAACATTTGAACATCAAAAGAGTACTGGATTGGAATGTTTTCTCCATTTGTGCATTTGGAATAGGCAAGATTACTTTTGGCTTGTAGAGTATGAGAAAGTTCATTTCTAAAGCCTTTCCAAGAGAGAATAGGAGCAAAAAGCACCTTCATGCAAAAAAATATTTGTTTCCAGAACATTACAGCAATTGTTGGTAGAGCCTGTGAAAAACTGGATGAGCATTAGTTCTCCTAAAAGCAAGATCAAACTCCAGATTTTCTAAAAAGGTCCATCCTCCATAATTATTGATTATTGCAATTGTTTTTTGTTCAATTGTTTTTCAGTTATTGTATGCTTTCAGTACACATGCTTGAAAGTACAACCCTGAAGGCATCAAAGATTGAAAAATTAGGAAGTGACTTTCCACTGGTTTAGCCACTGGACCAGTATGAGCTGTCTGAACATTACCATAACAAACCACCATTACACCACTTAAAAATAATATTTGTCTACTGAAGTTGTCTGTTATAAAGTCATCAACTTTGAGCAGTTTAAAAAAGGCACTAAATTATAGGGTGGAAGTGCTTAAACACAGTTTTATTTGCAGAGAATTTGCAGAACAGTTTTGCTCTTTTATCAGGAGCTGGCAGACAAGGATTTCACATGTTTTTAAGATCCTGGCATGGAGGGGATTTTGGCTGGTGTGACCATTTATGGCCTGATCCAAACACTACCAAACTTTGCCATTTACTGACATTGAGTACACTCAGACATTTACCTCTAATCTTGCAAGAGTAGTCCCATCAGCCCTGGTCCCAGTGGGATTGGTTTGTTTTGGTGACCTAAACACTCAGAGCCAGCCAAGTGTCATTAGTCTGGATGTGGGGAAACATCTTATTGCAGCACTGGCATCAGCACCTACTCCACCCTCCTCACAGCACCCAGAGCCAGGGCAAAATGAGGTAGAAAATACTGTTTCTAGGCAAGTATACCTAGGAATGCTCCCAGATCTTATTTTCTCAGCCTAAACCCAAAGTTTTATGGCTCATTGGATGGACACTGACTTATAAAGCAAGATTTCTCAAGCCTGTTCCCTGGGCCACCACATACCTTGTGATTTAGGACAAATTATCTTTGCTCCCTCTGCCTTAGAAGATTTCTTATCTACTTCAAGCTCCTTTGGAGAAGCCAAGGACAGGGAAGGAAGGATACAGTTCCTGGTTTATTCATATGACCCAGAGGTAGAGGATTCCTCCCACGTTGTGACTAACATCAGTAAGATGTATCAGTATCTCCCCCCCCCCCATTATATCTGCAAAGCCCAACATCATCAAGAAAGCTTTAAGTGATAAACTTCACTGCTCTCAGCATGTGCCATTCCCTGTGCATCACAGAGCTCTCACATTAACTTGCCCAAAGAGGAAGGAGCCTTTCAGTGAAGAGAAGCAGAGACCAGAGCAGACAGCTGGCCTAGGAGACAGACACATAGTACAGAATATTTTAAGTCAGGGAATTAACTCCTCAGTGCTGACTGCAGTATTTTGAGGGCAGCAGGAGGCTGGTTTGCAAGGCCAGGCTCTCACCTCTCCTGCCATGCTCCAGTGATGTGTCAGCAGGCTGATTTTTAGTCAACACAGCTGAAATGTTTCTTCTTTGCTGTCCCCACTCATGATGCTCTGGAGCAGAGTCAGCTGCTCTGGGGTGAGGCAACAGCCAGCTCATCCTACAGCTGGAGAAGGGAGCAGTCACAGATTCCCCTGTGGTATTCCCAACAGGCCTCAGGTTTGAGCACAGCTCCTGGGACACAAATGGCACATGAGGTGAGGGAGCTGTGCTCAGCAAGCAGGGACAGCAACAGCTCTTCAGCCTGGAGGTTTCTTTTCAAGTGCCCTCCCTTTCTGCTCTCCTTTGTGGCTTCCCTCATGGCTCCCACACAGGCAGACTTGGCTAAAAGAGCCTCCATGGGACCTCCTCCCCCCATAACCCTACAGGAGCAGCAACTTAAATCAATTCCTACTGTAGATGTGTTCTTCACCCAACACTTAAATACACCCCCCACCCCCAGATTCACACACACAGGAGCTTAACTGCAAGGCTGATTCCTGACCATAGCACTGATACTTGGAGTTGGCACACAGTCATTGAGCTCTTGGAAGCAGATATTTAACATAGGGGCTGGCATCTCCCCTACCCTGCCATTCCCCTGCCATTCAAAGTTTCCTTCTGTATGTTGAACATGGTCAAAACTCCCAATTGGAGATTTCAATTTTACTGGAAACCTCCAAGCTAGTTTTCATCCCAAATTAGAGAAGTTTTCTGTTTCAACAATTAAATTACCATCTCAGGAAAATATCTGCTGGAGAAAAAAAAAAACCAAAAACCAAAAACAAACAAACAAACAAAAAAAACCACATTCTATTTCAATAAAATTGAGGAGGTTTGTTGGTTTGTTCAAACAACGGTGTTTTGAAGCTTGATAAAACTGTAACTCAACATATTCCCAGTGAAAACATTATTGTGAAAGGAAATCCTTCATCTTTGTTTGCTTACATGACAGAGCTACAGCAATGCCAGCATTTTACCATCAAAGTGGATTTGTTAAAATAAATTTGTTTTGTGTGGAAGCTTTCTGTCAGAAGGCTTCCATCCACATGTGCTCTCCAGAGCTGTCAGCACAAGGCTCTGTGGGGCAGTGGGCTCTGGGAAGAGGAGTCAGGAGGTTGCAGACAGGACCCTCAAAGATCAGCACCTCCCCACTGCTGAGAGACCATTGTTTGTGTGTCAATAAATGTTCAGAAGCACAAGCTTTATATTCCTTACACTGACCCCAGCTTCCCACTTATTGCTTCAGCTCCATTTTTGCATGGTTTCCCCACCTCAGTGATTTTTGATCAATAAACCAAGAAGAAAAAATAGCTCAAAGCTGTAAATACATCGTTTATAAAGCTTCTCATCTCAGTTTCTCCTAGCCATGCCTCAAGGTGGTAATTATCCAGCAACGTCTCTGTTGAAGACACCAATTTGCTGCCCTGCAGGTTTCAGCCAGGTAAGAAGAATGCTCTGTGTTTCCATAAATCATATTTCTATCCAGGCTTTTGAGAGAGATACAGAACATTTAATAAAGGTTGCCTTTTTGTAACTGAGGATTAGAACCTTAAAATATTTATGTTCAAAGAAGTGATGGCAGATACTGCTCTTCTACTGTTGTATTTATCATTAAATGCTTTGAAGAGGTAGATCTCAGACATATGCAAAGGAATTAACTGCACTGACAACTTTCCAATGAGTGGAAATTGTGTTTGTTCAAAAGCAGCCTTGATATTCCAGTTACAGAATCAGCAAATAAGTTAGAAAAAAATGTCAAAGTAAAAAAACTAAAGGGATGGCCAAGAAAGAAGAAATAAACAGATTTAAGAGCAGTAATATTAAGATTGGGATAATTCAAATGGTGGAAGGAAAATTAGGACTATTGGGTCACAGTCTGCAGCCTTTCTGCCTCTGCTGTGGGTGTGGTGCAAGGACAATGCATTTCAGCCACAGTCTGCAAAATGAGAAATCTTCTGCCCGAGTGTAAAGCCAGAGGCAGCTGTAGGGAGCAGGGATAATGCGTGGATGACCATGGCCCAATCTCCCAATTATCTCCTGACAGGGAGATTTTAGTTTGCCATCACTGCAGAAATAGCACAACTTCCAACTCTGTTGTTGCAGCCAACTACTGCTTGCACTCAAAATACTCCAAACTGACTCTCAGCACAGACTGGGCTCTCAGCTGGTTAAAAAAATTAATAATACTGATTCTATCAAGCTTGTAACCTCCTCAAGGTTCTGAACACCACTTTCAAAAGCTTTACCCTGATAACCCTCACCACCATCTGACAGCAGGTGAAAGAATTCATTGCACCATGGGAGAGAGCTGCAGGGTGAAGCCCAAGGACACTGATGGCTGCAGCTGAGCGCAGCACAGGCATTTGGAATTGCCTGGGCTGGAATAAAAGTACCAATAGAGCATTTCAGCTTTAAATGGGTGAAACTCAACATGACAAGGGTTCACACTTCACTTCCTGCTGAGCCCTTAACAGCCAGCCTTGCCAGAGCTGTAGAAGCCAAGAGCAAGGCAGGGTGAGGCCATAAATCTCCAGGAGGGATCCTAGAACTTCTCCATACACAGGTGATATTAAAATTGGTGATTTAGTTTATTTCTTGCCCAAAATCTATCAGTCCTGGGATAAATTTCCCACCTTGTATGACCATGACCACAGGCAAATACAACAACAGCAAACAGTCATGAATTTGGACAAGACTTTGCAGCACAGCTCCTTGTTCACAGATAACCCAGATGGCAATTACACAGCTCATCTCTAAGAAATTATTTACAAATACTGCCTATCATCTATTTAATTTTACCAAATACAGTTCCCCAAGCAGGCAGTGAACAACAGGAATGAGAAGAAGTAGTGCTTTGCATTGGGACTTCACTATGCCTGTTCCCCAGGGACCAAAAGCATACAAGATAGGAGGGTGTGTGAGTGGAAGACAGAAGAAATAGAAGGATTCCTCTAACCCTTAACTACTCCAGCTGCTCTCTGTGCCACCCTTGAGAAATAAGTCAGTCTTTGTCTCAGCCTGGACTTCTGTGCTTTGCTCAAAGAGGGAAGTATCACTCTGTCTAGACCTCATTACAAAAGCACTTTCAGTGGTTTCTGTAGAAATATTAACACTTCTCCATATAAGAAAACAAGACTTTCACCATTTGCCTACATGAACAAAGGACTGAGTTTAAATGGTTTTTTTAAAAAAAAACACTTGGGATAATTGACAAAATATTGTAAACACCTCTTTATATTCCACATTTGTTTTTCAAAGAAACTTATTTCATTGTCATAAAGGCCACAAATTGAAGAAATTTTTTTTCATTCAAAGAAATAAACTTCATTTTTCTTCTGTTTAATAACAGGAAGTCTTCAAGCACTGTATGAAATGTGCAGAGACAACAATTCTATTACCTTGGCCCGGGAAAAAGCAAGAAAAACCCCCCAATATTTGTAAAACTCTTTCTCAAGAACATCATGGGCAATGTTTCTGGTGAATCAGTATCTCCATGGTCAATCATTGACCATCCATTTGCTCATTTCCCACACACAAGGACATGCTGTCTTCAGGCTTCTGTACCATGAATGGTCTCAGCTTTCCCACATGAAAACATGGAGAGATGCTTCTGAATACCTGTAGTTATACAGTTCTTTTTGCTCTTTTGCACGTCAGCACCAAGAATAGTTGTCTTACGTGCAGAACTCATGGAACTACACTGAAAAAGATCCCATAAAGACTACCCAAAACTTGATGAAAGGCTTACCTGCTAAAAACTTCAAGTCTGCTCTCTTTGCTCAGTCACAGAGCTGTAGCTAAGCACTTGCTGATATTAAATGTAAGTTTATGCACAGGAAGGCACTAAATGAGAGCACAGGAAAAAAAAAAAACCTTTAAATCACTTCCATAATTAGTCTTCACGGGGGCTTTTAGTCAGTCTCACACTTCAGAGGTACTCAAAGCAAGCAGGCCAAAAGGAGTCCAATGGTTTATTCCAGTCACAGCAGTTAGTAGCAGCAGAAAACATGGCAGCACTACAAGCAGCAAGAGATTCAATATTCTCTATTTAAAACATCCTCCTGGGCATAAAGGAGATTTAAATAGTCAGCTCAGCTCTCTGCAATACTTTTGAGTTTTTAAGGAGAGGGTGCATAATCAGAACGAAGCAAAATAGTCAGCATCTAAAAACCCCCTTTCACACACAGACACAGCAGATTCTGCAACACAAGTTGTGCTCCAGAAAAAGCTCACTGTAGGAAATTTTTACACTTTTGAGTCTGGAGGAAGCTTCATGGGAGTTAGATGAAGCAATAGAAAGCCAGGGAAAACAGGCACCATAGCCTGTTCCAGGAATACCTTTTCCAAACTAAGACCCACAAAGAATTTTGCACCAACAAGGACAGCACCTAGAGGAAACTCTGCCTTATAAAACAGCAGCTGAGAGTTTCTCCTCCATTTAAAGGTTGTGAACAGCAACCACGTGGTGCTTACCTTGGAATCCACCTGACGTCCTCCCCTCCTCGCGTCTGGTTGTCACCCCAGTAATGAGCTTGCTAATGAGTTCGCTAATGAGCTAACTAGCATCAGCTTTCTGCCGTACCTGGGCATAAATGCCGGGCTCCAGGCTGACAGGAGCTGAGGTTAATTTATTTCTCCTTTCCTTTCCAAACAACTGAAAAGGCCCAGTAAATCCCAAACTTAATTTGGTTCGAATTTTGTTCAGTACACGCTAATATTTTGTATTTCAGAGGCAAAGATTTAGTGACTCTTGCACTGCTCTCCCTTTGGCTCTAAGCCCTCTGTCATGTACAGGGGTTTGTCCACCTAAGCCATGCCATAGGAGCTTGAGAAAGATCAACATTTTCCATCATAACCCTGCTTTGACCAGATAGTTCCAACCAGTTTTCCTTTACCCCAAATATATTAGAGGCAGCAGGAAGGGGCTGTCTGTTTCAAATCACACTCTTCACCCAATTTATTTTTCGTCCTATTTATACATTTATTTCTAATCACACCCTTTAGAACCATTAGTATTGCTCTTATTAATATTACAAGCCGTTTGATTTTAATTATCACTCATTTACAGGAAGGGCGTGGTCAAATTAAATTGTAATTTGTGAACAGACTACTCTCATTTGCAAAAGAAAACAGCTGTACAGACAGATTTTTCACCATCCCGCCACCAAGAAAAGCTAGGAAAGAGGAATTCAGCAAGGAAAAAGTATGACAAAGAGCTTTATTAGTTCTCCTGAACCCTATTATCACCCTTTAAGCAGCATATCCATCTCCCAGAGGGATGAACAGCAAAACTCTCTCTGTTCCAGTGGCACCAAGGTTGATAGTGTGGCTGGAAGGGAACCACAGATGATATTTCCAGGTTACTGCTCCAGGAGCATCCCACATCATCTGCTATACAGATGTGTCCAGATGTGGGCGTGGCAGCCTCCTGGTCTGAGGCAGGCACACTTTAGAAAAAGGCAGCTCCCAGGCAGGGCAGGGTATGGCAGCAGACCCTCTAAGCCTGGGAATTCCAAGGACCACCCTCACCTCCATCAGCAGCTTTTTCATGAACCCTTTATATGTAGATCATATGTAAATTTTCTAGAATGTAAATTTTCTAGGGCCAACAGATCACGGAAGATATAAAAAGGTATTTTTCTTGTTAATGTGCAGACAAAAATACCAAAAAGTGCTCTGGGAAGGGCCAAAGGAAGGCTGCACAGGGGCCCATCCCATGGCTGCACACACAAAAGGGCTTTGAGAGGAAAATATATCCGCAGAGCTGCAGGAATGATTGCTTCCAGAAGATCGAAGGAAATCCTCACCAGAGGGAGGTCTGAGGCCACTGACTCATCTGGTGCAAGGCAAAATTACTACTTCACAGTCATAAACCATTTAGGTTGGGAAAGACCTTGAAGATCATCAAGTCCAACCACTAACCCAGCAGCACTTCACATTACTGAAATTATGCTGATTTGCAGAAGCAGATAGTCTGTGTCTAATGAAGTTGCACAGACAAGTTTTCTCAGCCAGCATTTTCCCTCACAGTCTCCAAGACTTGTGTGTCCCCCTCAGATTGGTTGGTGGGTTTATTATTTTAGCAACATTCCCCAACACCCCATGGAGGAAAGTTGAAAGTTGTCCTGGAAATATGTATGTACTCTCTGTTAGAATCAAAACATCAGAGGCTCTGCATTGGACAAAGAGACACTCTGGAACCAAATTTGTCACATTTCTCACAGACAGTCCTTGCCAGTAATGCTATAAAAAAATGTTACCATTTCTTGCTATTTTAATGGTTCTTTCAACATCTGGTTATTTTCCTAAACACCCCAACTTCTGCATAACATGGTAAAAGACTGGTCCTGTTGTTAAATTCCTGTTTCTTTTTTAAAGATACATAATAAAGCTGGAATCTAATCTAAGATCTTTAAAGATATCACCCAGCAGGGAGGAAGAACAGGATTTTCTGAGCCAGCAATGAGATTAGGAGCATCAGGCTCAGAGGAACATCAGGCTCAGGCTGATATGGATTGGAGGGGATTTCTGGAAGTCAGCTGGTGCAACCTGCCTCCCCTTCTGGAGAGGGACAGCTTTGCTCAGGTCCTTAGAGGCCTTTTCTAGGCAGGGTTTAACATCTCTAAAGCCACTTCAGCTATTGCAGGAAGCACAGAGACACCTCAGAGTAAATGCAGGGAGGCAGGAGAATAAGTCCATTGATGGGAAGTATAGGAAAATGGATGGAATTGCATCTAAAAACCATTTTTTTTCTATCAATGCTACCCAGAATAATGACCATGAAGTTGTTTTCTGAGAGTTCATAGAGTTCCTGTGGCATATCAGCTCTGGATCTCCATACTATTATAATCCAGGATTCTCCAAAGACCTCTTCTGTGCCGTCAACACCTTTAATTTTATCATTCATCTCAATTTTTTTGGCATTTTTCTTAACAGCTCAGCTTCTAAAGACACAGAGTGCTAGAACAATGTTGACTTTCATGGTGAAAAACCCCTGCTAGATTGTGGAGGAAAGCAGAACAGAGAACCTTACAGATTCCAAGGCCACAAGTCAAAAGCACCCCCAATTAATTTTATTAGTTCAACACGCAGTGAAAGCTGGTTTGCTACCGAGCCATGTTGGATACGGAGATTCTCAATCATTTCCCCATTAGTGGAGCTTTCATAACATCTTTCCTGGGCACATTCAGACTTACTCACACCTGAGCTCACACTTCAATCTTTCCTTTCAGTCACAAGATCTCTCTCTCTCTTCTACTCAACAATTTATTGCTGACTCTTACAGTGACAAAATTATCCTTGACATTTCTGCCCTTCTGGTGCAATGGCTTGGCTTTAGTCAGTGGGTTCAGAAGTTGAGGGGAGAGGAGGATGATCAGCTAAGGAAACAAAGTGTGGGCGACACAGCTAAAAAGATCTCATAATCTGTAATCCAACCTCATATTTTCTAGAGATGTGACTCTCTCTTGAAATGATTGCTTGCAAGTAGCAAGACTCAAAGCAAGGCTGCAGCTAAGAGCAGAATTTATCACAAGGAGGCTCAAATGGGAAATTTGAGTTTTAGTTTTTAGCATTATTGTATGGGTGCATAGACAGAGAATATAATGTTTTATCTTAGGAAGTGGGAGGCATGGGAAACATCTGCTGAGAGCATGACCACTTCTTTAATATATTAAATACAGGCATGCTATAAAGGCAGATCACCCCGTGTACTATTGAATTAAAAAATAAATATTGCAAAGCTTTATATCCTGGTTTCCTGTTGCTCAATAGACATTTGTGATGAAGTTTCCAAGGAAGCAGTGTTTCACAAGAAGATATCTAATTCTAGCTGCTGTGTCATGTTATAGAACAAGACTTTCTTCAGAGTGTTGGACTCGCCACCCATTTGTCGCAACAAAATTTCCTACAAATCTTTTTCCTTTTTTTTCTCTCTGCTATCAATTTTGCCCTTCATGTCTGAGTGATGTTTCTCTACCAAGAATGAGAAACCCTGTCTTTTCTATGACCGCTTCACTCTTTTTCTAATAAACACCTACTGCTATTAATCACTAGCTACCTAATTAAGCACTCTGCTTAATGTCCTGTGATTGGAAAGCAAAATGTTATTGCCTGGGTTTTTTTCCCTTTCACTATGGAAAGTGTTTAGCTTTTGACATATCCTGACCCTGCTTTTTGCAATAGTTTTTGCCATAGAAAAGGCAAATTCCCAAATCCTTGTTCTCAGAAACTTCTAAGGGTCCCAAAGCCATGAACAGAACAATGTCTTGCTGCAGGAAATGGGGTAAATCTCCTCCATTTTCAGACATATTGACTGGTTTTATACTTCTATCAATTCATCCAGCATTTAATCCAATTAAGAGTCACTCCATGGAGTTTTAAGATCTCCAGTGTACTCATCTCATCCTATCTCTCTGATCTTATGTTATCTTGGTCCACCAGAGACTCACTGTATTGCTTTCACATGTAATTCTGCTCTGCCTAATTTACCCCAGTGGATTGTTATTTCATTTGTGTGGGTCCATCTCTTCAGGATCTTTCCTCCTGTTGCTGAATCACTTCCTCTACAACAAACTCTTTTTTTAAAATCAGGCTATGTAAGAACTGATGGTAAAGCATTTTGCAAAATGCTCTTAGAAAACCCACAGGGGAAAAACAGTTGTATGACAGTATTTCTGAGTGCAAGTTGCATGTCAACAAGGACTCCACTTAAAAATCTTGTTAATGGAACCACCCAACTTCATAGAGCCAGCTTTGCAGTCATTAAGTAGACCTTTGGTGGTCAAGATCAGCTGAATGTATTCCAGCCCCAGAATACTGAGTAGGCTGTGTAAATAGCCTCTGAACTGCTAAATTACATGGCATTGTTTTTACTGAATGATTAAAACACTCCAACACCCACAAAGAACTTCCAAAACAGCTGAGCAAATGCTTTCAGAGGGTGTCGTGCTTTTTCCTTTCCATTTTTTCAGATATGCTCTTTTCCAGTTTTGTAACTGTTGTAAATAAAAGTGCTCGGACAGATGTTTGGAGAAAGCAAAGAAAAGGGGTCACAAAACCAATTAAAGCAAAATCAGCCTGTTCAGAGCTGAAGATATAGCTCCCAGTCTCTCTTCAAAAATAAAAACAAATTAATGTGTCTTTATTTCAGTGAGCACAACACAAGCTCATTTTACAATGTCTTCTGAGCAGAATGAAGAGCAACGAGGCATCACCCAGAGAAGGAAAAGCACAGAGGAAAAAATAATAGTAGAGTAGAAAGACCAGAAATCCTTCTAAAAACAAAGCACATCATTAAAGGAGAAAAAAGCTCCATTAAACATAATATCTGAGACAGCAATGTTTTTTTTTATATCTTACGCTAGCACCATGAGGCCTAAAATGATGATCAAGAATTCTAAAGCATGATGTTTTGTAAAACAAACTACAAGACACTCCTTGCCTTGAAGTATTTACTGCTTCAGCATGGAAGGCAAGAGGCAGAGGAAAAGAAAATCCAGGCCCCAAAGAGTTGTAGGAGAGGGAATGGGAACAGCACACTTATTCCCCTGACACCATTTAAATGTTCAGTGCAACAACTCCCTAGTCTGTTATTTTCCTTCAGGAAGAATAGATTTCTACCACTTAAGAAGTGTTTTTTTTATTTAAAACTATTTCTACTTCAAAGCCTGAAGTGCTGTTTTGTAAACCCATCAGGCTGGTCTCTCACCAGTGACATTTTCATATTAATAAGGAAAATAAGAAAGGCAGCAGGAAGGAATTGATGAGAGGCTACCCCAGGACACAGGATTGGCCCAAGAAAGCCGCATTCCTTTGGTCACAGAGACCAAGGTTTTCCAAAATCAGTAGGTGCACAGATGGGTTTGCCAGCTGGGCTGTCCTGAGGTGGGAATCAGTGTCATGGTGACATGACCTTGGTCATGCCACAACACAGTCACAGTTCTCAGCTGTCTTTCATCACCATTTACAAGCAGCCATCAGGGCAGGCTATTCCATACTGGTGTGTTCCTGGAAACACTTGGCATTCCTGCTGCACTGAAAACAGCTACGAAGGAGAGAGAGGAGATTTTGAAGAAAAACCTTCTAGTCTTCATCAACTCCAACTGGTGCCCACCAGGACAGAGCTAAAAGTGAACTGGCATCAGCTGAACCTCTTGACACTGAATAGCAGACTTTGAATAAATAGAAGTGAAGGGAATTTTGGTATCCACATGGCGAGCATGAAAATAGCACTTCTTTGTACCTGTATGCAGCAACAATGCCGTGCTCTAACAACAGGGACCAACACTGAGTTGTGTCAACATATGACTCAGAAGAGGAGGAGGAGAAGATGGAAAAACAGGCCAAAGGAAGGCAAGGCTGCTGGAAGAAAAGCAATCAAAAAGCAGCAGAGAAAGCAGCTGTGTTCTGAAGGGAGCGTGTGAGACTTGGAAATCAGTTAAATTACGGGGAAATTCACCTCTCATACTTGCTAATGCTCCCATCAAGCCTGCCTCACATTCTCAGAGGGGGCAGGGCAATGAAAAACATACTTGGGGATAATTAAGCAAACATGGGATGATTAAGAAGGCAAAGCTGCTCTCCCTTCAATCCAAACCACCATTCCCAGCACCCCAACTCAGAGCACATTCCATCCTTATTTTTCAAATCAGCCCACTCCTGAGCTGCCAGCTGCATCCCTAAGCAGGGAACACAGCAGGTTGTACAAGCAAGAAGGACAGAAGTCCAACCATGCAGGAAATCCATCAGGAACTGATAAACCCCATACAGGTATGGGATTTCAAGGGAAGCAGGCCTATTCCTACATGTTGCAACTCCTATTTAATAGAGCAGGGCAAAAAATGCCAGAGATCTCACGTTTCCACCATTTGAAAGATCCTGAAAAAATAGAGACAGTTGCTTTTTTACAGTGGCCTCCTCAAGACTGTAACACAGAAGCAGCATTTAACAGATTCAGGGACATACCTGTGCAGAAAGTTATCCCTAAATCATTGGAATTTCTTACGTGTCACTGAGACTCAGCACAGACCTGTGTTTGAGGTAATAAACCAGCAATCTGACTTTCCAATCAGAGCACACTCACATCCAAGGCATTTCAAAAGCCCTGCAATTTCAGCATTTATTTTCATTCCAAATCAAATGGAAATATTGCTTTTCAAGATTCTGATCAAACCAGAAGCAATCTGGCTTTCTTACCAGGTTTTAAAAGAAAATTTTCTTTAGAATTTTAAAATTAGCATAAATTTTAAAAATCTGATTTTCTGCCTTTTTAGGATATTTCATATTATTAAAATGTTGGATCTGATTGCTTGGGAATTTTCTGGACATTTTGCTTACATTTTCAAAGTTCTGAGTTTGAGGATACAGTACCTTCCAATAACAAAATATTTCATAATGGCTTTTGAGTCCCACAGATTCTCACCCAGGAGTGCATTCAACACCTTGGGTCATGAAAGAATTAGAAGTAATAGCCATTAAGTTAAGCAAAAAGAAAGAATACAGATTCCTAAGAGACACACAGGGCATTGCCCAGCACTTTTGATGTCACCTAATGACAAAGGCATAGGGTAAAATCCACTAAGGAGGTAGGAAAAGTCAATTTGAGGGGATTTTCCTGCTGCTCTCAGGAGGCACCACTCTACATCAGCTGTATGTCATCATTAAAAACCCCATCCCATTTGCCACAATTGTAGGAGTGAAAGCCCACAGCCCTGGCTTAGTTTCAAATGGGATTTCGCCTGCTTATAATTTCACTTGTGGTTTCAACCAGAAAAAGTTGCTGTTCCCCTCTTGTTCCTGTAAATGCTGCTCTACAGGGGTGTATATGGTGAATATGCTGCTTCATTCCTCCTGAGCCTACTTTCTCCTGAGTGATTATTTCCCTTGAATAAGTGTTTCCACTAAATAATTTTTCTGGTGAATAATCATCCTTCTGAATAAATAAAGCACTTCAGGACCTTACAGGGTGGGACTGTGGAGCGCTTCTCCCATCCCAACTGTGTAACAGCTGGAAGAGCTGTACCCTTGGCCTCCCTGCTGACCCCTACATTTCAAGCCTCTTTCAGATTTGCCTATGATAAGAACAAAGCTCTGTAAGAGACATCTCATGAATAGCAAGGTCCTTGGTGCAAGCCTTTCTGAGGATTTCCACCCACTGTTTCAGGGACAGTGGCTCCTCTGGAATCAATTAAATTACTCCCAACTGCACCAACTAAAGATCTGCTAAGGTTATTCTCATTCTTGCCTCTTGCCCCAGCTCTGCAGCAGAGGATTTCATGCCTCCACAAATACCCTTGATCATTCTCTCCATTAAATCTGTCTCTGGCTGGTTTGCCCTGCTTTGCCTACTCAACATGCTGGCTGCTGTAACATCAGGGTATTTGCAATACCAGGAAAGTCTTGGGTGTGAAAGGAAATTTTAATTTCCTCCTTAGCTGAGCACTTTACAATATGTGTTTTAATAAAACAGAGAGAGTCAAATTATTGCTTGTAAATGCCAATGCGCAAGAGAGTTAATTAGGGCAGCAGCACTCTGGCTGTGGAGCCTCTCTTGAGGGGTTCATGTGCTCAGGACAGCCAGAGCATGGAATCCCTGAATAAATGTCTCCTAAAATTGCAAGTTTATGCATTTAATCTTGATGTAAAAAATCACTGCTTTTGAAATCAGACTCATGATACACCAAGGGCCAAGTTTATCTCTGTTTCTACAGTATCATCCATCAGCCCTGAAGGAAATGGTGATCCTGATATGAGGGAGGTGTGTCTGCCAATGTGTCTGTAACCTGGAGGAGATTACAAAATATTTTTTTATAGCTTCCAGTGAGAATAACTCTTGAGAGGTATTAGGCAAGATGGCATAATAGTCCTGCTAATCTCCTCCTCCAGAGATTGGGTTTAGGCCAGTACATAATGATTTATTCAAAATAACCCCCAAAAATGTAGAGGACAATCGTCTGCTATGAGCTTAGATCCAATAAATACCCTGGGTGTTTAATTGTGCATCATTTTACATGTAATCCCTCCACCAACACCTCAGTGCAGCTCAGAATGCTGTCAGTCATCTTAAGCTTTTGCAAATCCTTCAGCTGACTGTAGGAGTGAGACACATTTTTTCTGTCTCTTGGAGATCTCTTGGGTCACTTTTTCAGTCTCTCGGGTAGAAATTTTGGCCCACCTGCCATAATTAAAAGAATTAGGTGGAAGTGCAGGATGGTGTGATAGGCAGGATGAGTGTGGCTCCAGAGAAGGGAACAGGAGTGAGCAGGATCTCATGCCCAAAGGTGGCTGGGGTGGGTCAGAGGATGGAGGATGCTCTCCTGGAGGCACTTTGGGTGCACGAGAAGAGGCTGAGAGTGCCCAACAGGAGAAGCATCATCATATGGGACTATAAAGTGAAGGGAAAACCCCCTCGTGATTCGTGCAAGTGAGTAAACTGTTGCTGTCCCTACCTGCCTGCAGGCAAGAGGTTTTGGTGTGAGTCTGCTGTTCCAGGCTTGGCCAAGGACACAGCCTGTGAGGCTCCTGCAGTGTGATTCAGCCCAGTTTGTTTTGAAAAACCCCACAAAAACACAAGCACATATACAGGAGGCACGGAAACTGCAGCTTGTGTGGGGAGCACAGTTGCTGGGTTTATACACTTCAGCCAGGAAGAAAGGAATTCTTGTTGAAACTTGTTCAGTCTGTTGCTCTCTATGTAAACTTCACATATTTTGTGGGATGCTACATCCACAGAGTAATCAGAATACATGGGGGGGGGGGGAAAGAGGAAACATTTGCACATAGTCCAGCTTCCATTTCTGCTTTGCTGCTGCACATGATTAGCACATTGAACATAACTGCTAGCGCTCACTTACAAAGACTATGAATAAATCATTCCTTTGATCTCTTCCAAAAATCAGGAGAAAGAAGAGATAGGGTAGGATAAGGATTGCATTAAGTATGATCGTGTTTAGAATTTCTTCAGTCTTGAACGCTCTTTATTCACGGACCGACATATTAAAAATTCAAATTATTCCCATTAAAACATTGTTCCCCAGTACAGCTGTCAAGAAGAAATAAACATAAGTGGGACATTTGTGTCTGGCCAAAAGTCACCAAAATTTCCAAGAATTCCCAAGGAGAACTCTCAAGGAAAGTGTCAGAATCCCAAATGACCTCGACATCACCTCCGAATCAATGGCGTGACATCTGATAGAGACAAGTGGAGAATGCTCAGCGATAAAGGGAGTTTATGTGTTTCAGCAGCAGAACTCAGGCAAAGAATTAAGGGATAAGGAAAACGTCAGACTATAAAAATCAACGAGATACTGTTGCCAAAAATTAGAATTCTCACTTCGGGCTGTAGGAAAGGAGAAAAGCGGTAGAAGAGCGTAGGAAAGACTCAGAGGCTGATTCCCATCCTCTGCCTGTGACACCACTCCTGTTACTCCGAAGCTTTTCAACAAGTTGTCTAGGGACAAACTGTAAAGACTCTAGAAGGGAGAATGTGGAAAGGAATAAAAGATGATCAGATCTGAAAGTGAATTTTATCTGGGGAAAGAAGGAAGGGAAGAGGATGAGAGAAAGAGAGAGAAGAGAAAGAGAAAGAGAAAGAGAAAGAGAAAGAGAAAGAGAAAGAGAAAGAGAAAGAGAAAGAGAAAGAGAAAGAGAAAGAGAAAGAGAAAGAGAAAGAGGAAGAGGAAGAGGAAGAGGAAGAGGAAGAGAAAGAGAAAGAGAAAGAGAAAGAGAGAGAGAGAGAAAGAGAAAGAGAGGGAAAAGAAAGAAAATAGAGAGGGAGACAGAAAGAGAGAGAGAGAAAGAGAAAATGAAAGAAAGAAAGAAAGAGAGAGAGAGAAAGAAAGAAAGAAAGAAAGAAAGAAAGAAAGAAAGAGAAAGAAAGAAAGAAAGAAAGAAAGAAAAGAAAG